>BLKR01002976.1:0-85468 GCA_011170035.1 Teleogryllus occipitalis
ATAATAATAATAATAATAATAATAATAATAATAATAATAATAATAATAATAATAATAATAATAATAATAATAATAATAATAATAATAATAATATTTATTGAGTCACAAATACAATTACAATCGTGTATGACGAGTCAAATATGTTGTATATGGAGGGAGTACAATTGCATGCATCTTCTTGGGTGCAGCGAGTGAAGTTACATTTATTGTCCAGATGCAAAACAAGGGGCCATCTCAGCATTTGCTCAAAGGACCAGGGAAAACGGACAAAAAACCTGATCAAGATGGGGTCTTTGGCCTAAAGACTATGCTACAATACTTGTTACAGATATATTAAGATATTACATAGTAGATAATTATTTTTTAACAGCAAAGTAGATAAACATTTAACTTAATTTAATTTAAAATAATTTAACATTTCAAGATTTGTAGTTTCATTGTTCAGAATAACATTTACTTGGAATAATGATTTTACTGCTACTACTTATAATAATAACAATAATAATTATATTAATAATAATATTAGATAACATTTCTTATAAATTAATAATAGTAATGGCAATGCTAATAGTAATAATAACAGTACATGGTATCAATTATGGTAACAGCTACATATCATTTAACAGTATTAGCATATTCCTTGATTAAATCTTGAAATGGTGGGGAGGAGGAGGCAGGTTATGGCCAGGTTTTTTCTATTTCTACACCTAGTCCTACTGCAGCACCTGAAATCACATTGGACATATTAGTCATTGAGGTATTCCTGAACGCTATAAAAAAGTTTTTCCCCAAGGAAGTGTTTGAGTTTATTCTTGAAGTTGTGTAAGCCTGTTGTGTTTCTCAGATGTATTGGTAATTTGTTGAAGAACTGTATACCTGAAGAGAATGTACCCTTTTGGTATAATGTGCTTGTACACATTGGTTGATGAAGGTTACATGCTTGCCTTGTGTTATAGGAATGTAAACTTGAGTTAAATTTGTAAAGTGTGTCATTGTTTAGTAGATTTTTCTTTACAAACATGATAACTTCATAAATGAATATACAAGGCAGTGGTAGTATGTTAAGTTTTTTGAATTGAGGTCTGCAGGACTCTGTTCTTTTTGTATTTGTCATTGTTCGAATGATTCTCTTTTGTATTTTGAATGTTTGTTTAGCCTCTGGTGCTTGGCCCCATATTATTATCCCATATTTGAGAATAGAGTGCACATTCGCAAAGTACACTGTTCGTGCTGTCTCAATGGTGCTGTTTCTTATTATTATTCTAAGAGCATAATTAAGTTTGCTCAATTTTGAATTAATATCTTCTAGGTGTGAATTCCATTTGAGGTTGGACTGTATGGTGATTCCGAGAAATTTTGTTTTCTGTGCTTGTGTGATGCTGTTTCCTTCTAATGTTAAATTTGGTGAGTATTGTTGTGTTGAGTGGGAGTTGTGGAAAGGTATTGTGATTGTTTTGTCTTTGTTCAGGATTAGTTTGTTGTGGTGGATCCATTGTATTAGTTTGTCGATGGCTGGATTAGCTTTGTCTTGCAAAGCTTTGGTTGTTCTTTCTTTGAATATTATATTAGTGTCATCAGCAAAAAGTACGGTTGTGTTGTTTTCCATTATTGATGGCAGGTCATTTACAAACATAAGAAATAAAATCGGGCCTAGTGTGGATCCTTGCGGGACCCCATGTGTCACATCCCTTGGCTCGGAGTGATGATTATTTATTTTGTTGTCTTTTTGGTAAGGTAATACTACTATTTGTTTTCTGTCTGATAGATATGATTTTATCCACTTGTAAGCAATTCCTCGGATTCCATAAGATTCTAATTTTGACAATAGAATACTGTGATCTATCGTGTCAAAGGCTTTTGACAGGTCAAGAAAGAGACCAACAGGAATTTCTTTTTGTTCTAATGCCATGAGGATTTCATTTACAAAGGTGAATAAAGCAGTTTCAGTTGAATGATTGTCCCTGAATCCATGTTGTGAGTCAGTGATAATGTTACAGTGTATCAAGTAGCTTTTTAACCTTTCATAGAAGAGCTTTTCTAATATTTTTGAAAAGCCTGACAAGAGTGAAATTGGTCTATAATTCATTACATCTTGCTTGTTACCTTTTTTGTGTATAGGTTTAATTACTGCAGTTTTAAATATGTTTGGGAAGGAGCCAAGAGTTAGTGATTGGTTGTATAAATATGTTAATGGTTTGATGATATATGGAGCAATCTTTTTTATTAAGAAGTCAGGAATGTTGTCTATCCCAGCGGATTGTTTATTTTGCATTTTGTTTATAATTTGAAGTATTTCCTTCTCTGTTGTTTCTGTGATGTACATGCTAGAAAGCGAGTTTTTAAAGAAAGGTGGTGGTTGTAGAGGCGTAGTGTTTGGTTTTCTTGTTTGTAGTAGTCTACCAGCAATCTCAGAGAAGTGTTTGTTGAATATATTGGCTGTTTCATTAGGGTTTGTTATTCTTCTGTTTTCATGGACTAGTTCAACATTTTGTGTTTTGTTATTTGCTGGTAATGTTTTTTTTACAATATTCCACATAGCTTTTGTTTTATTTTTGGATTTTTTTATGTATTCATCATTTGACACTTGTTTGGCCTTTATTATAACTTTTTTGAGTATAGCTGTATATTGCTTATAGTAGTTTACTATTTGATGATTGCACGAGTGTTCTTTTGTGAGTGTATAAAGCTCTCTTTTTCTTTCACAAGAAATTTTAATACCTTTTGTTATCCATGCTTTGCTGTTTTGTGTGTTATTTGTTTTGTGATACTGTAGTGGATGTGTGATGTTGAAATAGTGTTTGATTGTATTAAAGAAAGTGTTAAACTTTAGGTTGATGTCATCTATTTCATATACCCCTGGCCATGATTCATTAGTTAGTAGTTGGATGAGCTTGTTTAAGTTTTTTTCATTATACTTCCTAGACTCCTTTATTAGGTTCACTTTAGGTGAGGTGGAATTTATTTTAAGAGTGAGTAATTGAGCATTGTGGTCACTGAGCCCTGTATCATTAGTGGTGACTGTGTATGTGTGTTTTGTTTTGTCTAAAAGGATTTGGTCTATTGCTGTTTGGGAGTCCTTTGTTTGCCTGGTTGGTGTGTCTATTACTGCATCTAGATTATAGGAGCGTATTAAGTTTATTAGTTTAATTCTTTCTTTTTCATGAGTGTTATTAGCTGTTGGTAGGAAGTTAATGTTTATATCACCACAGATTATGATAGAGTAATGATGCTTTGTTAATTTATCCAAGATTAATTCTAAGTTTTTTAAGAAAATTTGAAGATTTCCATCAGGTGCTCGGTAAATGCTTAGGAGGAAGATGTTCAGCTTTGGAATTTCTACAATTGAACATTCTATGTCTGAGTCACATGATATTTGTTTGAATTCATTTACTTGTTTGGATTCACAGTTGTTGGCCAGATATATGCATGTGCCTCCATACGTATGATTGATATTGGTGCGTTTGTCCCTACGACAGAAGTAACCAGCCAAGTAGAAACCCGGTATTTGAGTCATTTTTATTTGATCCTCCGTAAGCCAGTGTTCAGTTATACAGATTGCATTAGTGTGTTTTATGTGGTGTGTTAGCATAATTTCTAGTTCATGAATTTTGTTTTTTAAGGATCGAATGTTCTGATGTAGAATCTTGAAGGTGCTGTGTTTTTCAGTGGTGACTGGTGTAGAGGTGGTTGTTAGCTATAGGTCCAGGTGCTGGATAGGTTTTGGAACAGCGCGTAGGTTGTAGGATATGGATCGAGAGGGTTTTGAGGGAGAGTTTTGGGAGATGGGAGGGTTGGCGGCTACGACAGCATAGGTGGGAGTGTAAGTCACAGGACTAGGGGACAAGGCTGAATTAGAAACAGTAGGAGAACGGGCTGGAGTGTAGGGAGCAAGGACTGGAGTGGGTGGAGTAGGGGTTGGTGTGGAGGGAGTAAGGACTGGTGTAGAGGGAGTAGGAGTTGGTGGAGGTGTAGAGGGTGCGGGAGATGGTGCTGACACTGAAATTTATTTTAGTCGAACTCCTGTTTCCGTTGTCGATGTAGCGGATGGCCTGTTGCACCAACATTTTTCGGTAGTGCAACTTTAAGTTTCGGATAACCCCTAGATCCATGGGTTGCAACTCGCTGGTGCAGTTCGAGGGGAAAAATTGCACCTTGAGGTTCCGTAGATATGAGGTGTCTGGTGGATGTGCTGGACACTTGTCTACAAATAATAGTATTTTTCGCCCTCTGATACCCATTCTGGCATCTAAAGCCCGCAACCAATCTTCAAAGATTTTCGTGGTCATCCACGAATTTTTATTGTGTTCATATTTGGTGGGCAGTGTTTTAATGTGTTTGAAGCATCGCGGCTTCGCAAATTTCCCGATCGTGACCGGTGGCAATTTTTCTGTCCCATCACTGTTAGCACATAAAAGCACAGTTACACGGTCTTTGCTCTTCTTACCCCCGTGACAATTTTCTCCCTTGAATGCCATCGTCTTTTCAGGCATTAGGGAATAGAAAAGCCCCGTCTCGTCGGCGTTAAAAATATCTTTGGGGGCATACTGCTCCACCAGTTCTTGAAGAGGTCCCGACTTCCATGCCGACACGACATCTACATCAACATTTTCGCTTTCGCCGCACATACTTTTGCAGCAGATTCCGTGTCGCAGCTTGAATTTATGAAGCCAGCCAGATGAAGCTTGGAAATTTTCTAAACCAAGCCGCAGTCCAATTTCAGTCGCTTTCTCGCACAATAAGGGGCCGCTTATTGGTATACCTTCAGCACGATGCTGCTGAAACCACTGTAGCAATGCATCTTCCAAATTTTCATATTTTCCTCCTTGAATTCGCATTCTCTTGCTACTAGACACCCCAAACACACGTGCCTTGTCCTCGATTTCTTTCCCCTTAGAAATGATGGAATTCAGCGTGGATGCCGGTATTCCCAGTTCTTTAGCAATTTCTACTTTCTTTTTATTTCCACTCTCCCTAACAACTTTTAAAATTTTTATTTTCTCTGATATTGAAAGGGGTTGCCTTTTCCTACCACTCATTTTCGTGTAATATCGCGGACGCAAAACCAGAAAGAAGACGAACTACGACAGTACAGCAAACGCGAGATGAAGGCGCGACCTGAGCGACACGAAGACTATTCGCAAATCCCAGCCAAGAACTGCAGATTGCAGAACAGAAAGGATGATACTGTTGAACTTGTGTGACTCAGTTTCACTACGGAAACGAAGGCCGTGACCTGCGTGGGCTACAACTGGCGACGAAGACCCACGGCTGCTTGCTTTGCTTTCAAGCTTCATGTTACTTGAGATAACGCGGATCAAAGCACGGTGATCTAATACGTGGGCGACAGGAAACGCACGACAGCCACAGCTACACCGTCTGGCGACACCCGCCGCGCCGCGCCTCGCGGAAAGGGATCGGTTTCATTAGCCGCTTGCGCCATCCGCTACCGAAAGGAACTCGTGTTATTACGGCGAGTCAAAGGCACCTTTGGAGACTGGGACAGTCAATGCACAAACATTCTCATTTATTGGTCATCTATGTCATTACTCTCTCCTGGGGACACCTTTGACCTTCCCTCGGAGCTAGCTGTCGCCTCCTGAGATCCTCAGAGAGCTCCCATGCGTATACGACTGAAAGTTTTCGTTTTGGAAGTCCCGCTTCTGGAGGTGGGCCGGGAGCCGACTTTCGCTACCACCCGCGGGCTCGCGCGGTCTTGACCCCTCAGCTAGGTCGAGTCGAGCTTCTATATTACAAGTTTCATTAACGGGAAGTGGCCTCAGAGGGCAAGAGTCAGCTCCGCGGGAGCGCTCTGGAGCGTGTCGACTCGAGCAAAATTCCGGGCACGACGCAGATCGTCCAGCGCCTCTGCGGGATCATTTGAACGTTATACGGCCTTGAAGGGACTTTTATTTTGAACGTATAAGTGTGAAAAACGTATAAACGTAAATCGTATATCTGAAATAATTTTGCATGGGAATTATAGGAATTTATTCGGGACCTAACAAAAAAAACGTATAACCGTGAATAACGTATAAGTGAGAAACGTATAAACGGAGTTTCACTGTATATATGTCCTGACTTATCATACATGGGCTATGCTGTATTTATGTGACAAATATATTATTGTTTTTACTTTCTCATCTTATTGGTACATTTGAATGAATTGCACAGATATACAAAATCAGAGCACAATACATCTATTTTTTAAAAAGAATTTATAATACATTGTTTCCCATGAATTTCCGTACTATCCTTGTTGTTGAAATAACAACTGCCTTCTGCATGGGTTTGTACAGGTCTTCATTCAAACCCAGTTGCTTAAGGACCCCAATCAGACTTCTAGGGATGACTCCGGTGCTTGAAACAATTATCGGGATGTTGACTCTTTTCATATTCCACTGTTTCTCAACGGGTTCAACAAGATTTACATATTTACTGATTTTTTCAGTGTATTTGCTTTGAACGTTGCCAGTATTTGGATTATATTATATTATAATTGGATTATATTATTATTATTGTTAAACTGTTTAACTTAATCATCACTTTGGCAAATACTTCAAATCTTAGGGAAAGAAGCACTGGAAGCTCAGTCAAAAGATGGCTTCATTAGAGCTGCAACAGGCCTTGGGTCTAAAACGTGTTATTGTAGATGGAGGCTCAAAACAGTAATGCCTACAAACAATCTATATAACTAATATTTTTTGATAATTATGTAGCAAAATGACACTAGTGGTTCATGATGAAAACAAAACTAAAAGAATACTATTTATTCAGGTTTTTTCTATTCATAACAAGGAGCCTCTGTAGCAGCAGTTTCCAGACTGTGGGGTCCAGAACATAGGTCAAGAGTTGAAGTCAGACTTCATAAAGAAAGTGAAAGTTCCTTCAAACAATGACTTGTTAATTGAACTATCATTTGGCCAGACTAAAATCATTATTTTACACATAGCACCATTGGTTCCATTCTGGATAAATGTTTGGCAACAATATCTAGCTATTGCTAACTAGCACTAAGATGGCTTTCTCAACCAGTTATCTCTGTTAACACGCTTTCTCAACTTTAGTTGTCATTTTTTTTTTAACAACAGTAACCGAATGTACAAAGTGACTTGGGGATGAAACTCAAGTTTTAAGCCAGACATTGATTCTCCCTTGAGGAACAATCAATGTCAAAAATCTCAAGGAGATTTTTCAATTTTGAATCTTGACAGCTTATTTTTGAAATGTCTTTCATTGTGACAGCTAAGAAATGACAATTTTTTTATTAAACGTTTTTCGAAACATCAGGCTCCTTGGAGAGAAGCTAATTCAGCTGTGAAGAAGGAAAAAAAGTACATGTGTGTGCGCGCCTCAAAATATTTTTAACACTACAGGCAATCTGCATAACCAAAAAGGTCGGGAACTCTGCTATTCTCTAGAACAGAGCACAACACTTAGCTGTAACACACACTGATAGGCGACAATTTTAATGCAAATTCAGTTTCGACTGTTTTGGAAGGCATGGCCTTTTTGCACACTTCCAAATCTCACTTATTCATTTCTCTAATGACACTAAAGAGAAAATAAAAACATTTAAAAGAAGAAATGAAAATTGTATATTGTATGCGGATCAAAATATTTTTTTTCATTTATTTTTCAGTTTCTCAGGGTACTTACCTTTGCTTTCTATTGTTTTTACAATTTTTTTCAGCAGAATGCAATACACTGCGCTTTTAAAGCATTATATAATAAAAATCCTTAGCGCAATAATGAAGTTTGTGAAAATTTGTAAATATAAAATCTGGAGTATTTACGAGAATTCATTCACAACTATTTAAACTACATTCTCATCACATTAAAAAAAATACTGTGACTACTACATGTGATAATTATTACATCAGAACATTCACAAAAAGACTGGTCAGAGTTGTGTAAAACGCTTGAAGAAAATATTTCAGATACCAAATACTACCATAAATGCACTTTAGATTCAAAATAGTATTTTAAAATACTTTTTAAATACAATCAATAGCGATTCAGTTTCACAATGTTTCTCAAAACTTGGTTGTGGTTTACTACTGTATACAATTAAACAAGCTTTCCTTCAATACTAGTTTTTGAAACATTGTATCACTAATGTTTCTTTTTGTAACGGTAATTGATAAGGGTTGATAACGGTAATTGATCCATTAACATCAAATTCTGTAACAAGATCACCAAATTTTGTTTGTTTCCCTTTTCCTGTGCATTGAACAAACCAATTGTTAAGACTATTTGTTTTAACATCTTGGCATTAGAATCTATTTTAAGTGCTGTTCATTTTCTTCCTATGTGAATTTGATCTTCAGGACCACTCATTTTTAAGTTCTCAAATTTACACATCACTCCACGATGAATTTTCTAAAATGTGTAAAGAAATTATGATTTCCCCCAAAAAAAAGAATGACCAGTGAAATTCAGTCTACTGTACACCATTGTGTGCCTTTTAAAATGTATAGTATTACTGCTTATTATTTTTAGATTTTAGGGTGTCTTAAAATTTGTGGTCGGATTGTCGGAACGACTTATTAATGTATGTTTCGCAGGCTTACAAATTTCACGTGATGCTTTCACTTTTGCACCTAACTCTTCAATAATTGTGAAATTTGTTAAATCTAGAATAGCTCATTTTGATGATTTATCAATTTCCACCTTGTGTAGCTCTTTATTCAATACAAGCACAAGCTTTTAACTAGTGTGCATAACCACCTTTCAGACAGGTGGTGATGCATATTGCGATAATATAATATAATGTCTGTGAAGTGGTTTCCAAAGTGCATCAATCCATATTTCGAAGTGCCACCAGAAATAAATTTTCTTCGATTAACCAAAATTTTGAGATAACAACATTCTGTTAAATACTTCTGGAGGGAATGAAAAATTGCTTTTAAATATCAAAAATTTGTGTTATCAACGTTTGTTTCCCAGGTTTGACTGTATAAATTTAATTTCAAATTTTTATTGGCAAATCAATAAAAACATTTTTTACATTTTGAAAATACAAAATACCATCAAAAAGTATTTTTGATACAAATACATGTTCAAAAATGTATTTTTGATACAAAATATAAAAGTATCAAAAATACATATTTTAAATAAAAGTATATTTGATACTACCCAACTCTGAGACTGGTATGATTTAAAACAAATTATTTTATAAAACTAAAAATTTATTCATCAGAATTCCACAACATATGTACATATTATTATATAGTTTACCTTTTAAAATTTGATTCTAAAAAAATCACACACACACACACTTCAAACACAAAAGCCCTTGATTGTCATATTTTTTTTGGTGACATTTGAAAATTTTGTTTGGATTTTTGTTAGTAACTATTAAAAATAATTTTTTATTGAAAACTGCTACTAGATTCTTAGAACCTAGGGGTCTTGAGTGCAATTATTTATCAGATGCTGGTTAACCAATTCAGATTCATAAACTTAATTGTACCTTAGTGCCTTGAAAACCTGGGTGAATGCTAAAATCTTTAACCGTACACTCAGTAGTTATAAAACTATTCATTCATCTAGATTTTTGACTTTATTTTGCACAAGTGAGAAAATGTGTACCAAATACATTAGAAAAACTGGCAGTGTTCAAGATATAAAAATTTATTTTTTTCAGTCAGGAACTACCACATCTACATATGATGTAGACCCTAACTGGGTCTCAAATTTTCCCTTTTGAATGTTGTACGACTGTTGGGATACATAATGGATTTTCTTGAAAAGCCTTGTAATTTATTCACTTCTATACAAATTATTGGAAGAAATCCCTGTTCCTTCATACCAATTAATTTTATATTACATGATTCAATTAAGTGTAGTCTTTTGCTTCCAAATTTAGTTCATAGCTTCCCAGAATAATACTACTAACTTGTCTTGAGTTGGGAAGTACTTAGCTCTAGATACAAAAAACAATGAGAAATTTTGTAGCCTTGCAAGTTTGACTACCACAAATTGAATACACTTATTTTAACAACAATGATAAGATATGTTAAAATAAGTAAGTTCTAATTTGCTCTTTTTATGAGAACTTTCGTTTGCGATTCATTATAAGATTATATAAGATTATCTGTAACAGTCCCTTAAAAGTTGCACTTAATAGAAAGTAAATTTTTTTCACAATATTCACTTAAAAATGTTTAACCCTTTCTTAAAAAACTATTCATTTGTATGTCCACTGTTGGTGATACTTGAAACCGGTATCTTGCTTTTTCCTTCCTTTCCTAATTGTAATGCATAAGCAGTTGCACGTTCAGGTTCAAGTACATTATTCTCACAGAAACCCTTCAAAGCTGAAAACACATTTGGAGATGAAATTTTTACTACCCATCTTAACTCCAAATCTTCTCCATCTTGAGTTTCTATGTCACCTCCCCATTTACTTCTTCCATTTGTGAAAGTCAAAGTTTCTAATTTAGCATCAACAGGGAAACATTTGGCAGCAAACTTCTTTCTGTTTTCATGCTGGGTATAGTCTCTACTACCAAAAATTGTTCTGGGCTTCTCCACATTGTAACTTGGAACAGTCAAAGAAGCAACACCACCTTTTTTTCTAATTAAAATTTTATGGAGAGACTTAATGTCTCGTCCAAAAAGGCAAAGGTCTGTAACTGACCGAAATGAAAAAGCATGAAGAAAACTATTTCCAATTTTGGTCTCAAGTACACCGTTGTAAAATAAATAAGACGTGCCTAAAATATGTGCACAGAATGTTGGTCTTGAACGTACAAGCCCACGTTGTTTTTTTATAGTCTTTTGTATAACTGTAATCCACAAAATGTTCTTATGTTTGAGAATGTCAATGTCACATTCCAAATTATTCAGTCGGAAACCTTGCAAAAGTTCACCATGAAGATGTTTCACATCCACAATCCTATCCTGTGGGTTATTCATTTCGTATGCATGCCAGTTTCTCCTTTGACTGTGCAAAGACACACTAATAGTACACAAACGTAAATGCAGTGCTTGTAAGGAATTTGTACGTTCATCTTTAATCACATTGGTTAATTGATTCACCATCACCTTTTTTGCCACATTTTTTATTTTTCGCCTGGAAATTTCTTGAAGATGATTAGGAAAACACGAAATAACGTGCTTTTGAAAATCTGCAACATTAAAATGACCGAGAACGGTTCGAATATTCTTCAATTCCAAAGCTCGACTCATTTTAAACAATTTCAGAAAACTTCCAGCTCGTTTTAAAAGTTTATTCCCCTTCAAAACACTGGCTATCGAATGTCACTACGATAAAAATATTAATGAAATCATTCAATGAACTTTCCTATTAGAGTTAGTAAACTATAATTTCAAAGCGAGAACTTATAAAAGCTTCTGTCTGCTGAAAAACGACCACTTTATAACTTCATTAACGTTCAATTCTATTTTCCCGGGCAGATGATACACAAAAGAGCAGCAAAAGGGGTTGTTATGACTCTTCAGACTTCGGTTTGAAGTAGATTTGAACCAGCTCTGCAGGTACTATAACGCAGCCAATGGTGATGACATCTGGAGGCATATATATATACTCTCTGACCGGAGGTGCCCAAAACATTCCAAACGATTGGTGGATTGGTTGAGCGTTGTCTATGGTACCCGCGCATCTTTTTTGGCCGATGTATACTCTCTGCCCATATAAACTCTCTGGGCCTACCTCCTCCTCCCTTGAGCAATAAACAGTTGAAGGCAAAAGGTCGCAGTGAGTACTGATCACATTCTAAATACAGAAACTTCTTTGGCGTGAAACAAAGCTACATACAAAGATGTCCAGAATGACATCACAGAGTTTGGCAGGAAAGTGTTGGGTGGCAACCCATGGATGAACGAACTTGGGTTTTTCTAACGCGGCGGCTGAGGGTATTATGGACGGAATTCGGGACGACTTTTTGAGTCATTTTCAGTTCTGCCGCAAGATGTCGCATAATCGCGACTGCATCAAGCAGACTAAGCGACTCTAGCGGCAGGACTGAGAATGACTCAAAAAGTCGTGCCGAATTACATCTTGGAGGTGGGCTGCCCATCACATTAGTTATTTGCAATGATATTTATATTCTTTCGGTTTATTTAAGTTCTGGCTGCGCATCTCGTTCACCAATTTAATTTAAAGAAGCACTATCCTATCAGACGTACAAGTCACTATCGTTTTAATTTGAAAATCGTTCGAAGTAAATATCACGACCATAGCGAAACCCTGTGCAGTTAGCGTAGGAATGACTCCTTCCGTATATATTTATAAACTGTCGGTTTAAAAAAACATACATTTGTATTATTATCAACGATAGAAATATTAACTACACTAAATTTTAATAATCATTTGAAAAAAATCAGAATGGTCATAAACACAGAGCCAAAAATGTTCGTATCTTTTCACGGAATGGAGGAATTTCAACTCTAAGTTAACCAGAATATAATATAATTTAACTATTAATTTTTCAATGTATTGTAACAAATATATGGTCATTTAAAATATAAATAAATATTCCACTTTTTATCTAACTTTAAAAAAATGTTTGCAGTTTCGAGTGCTGAATTCAAATTTTGATGGTTGAATTTCAATATTCAAGTCACGCGCTTAAAATATTACTTGTTATCGCCAATGTTTTTTATGTTAACATTTTTTTATCAAAGTTCTATTTTCAATATTTTTTCCTTGGCAAGTTTTAATGAATATTTGATGCCATTTCTTGCAATGCAATTTGGATGACTGAGCCCTAGTGGCAATGGAAAACAGTTGATTTGGTGACATACATAATATTTGGGTTTAGCTTTTGCACAAATACAATCTTGTAGATGGCTTAGCTTTTACACAGTCTTTGCGATTCAAGATCAACAAAATTTTAGCGGCTCATACATATTACAACTCTGTACAACACGTTCAGGCAATACAAGTAAATGACCACTTAATTGTTGATAGCTATGTTCTTTTAGTAGGTTTTTTTTTTTTTTTTTAATTTGTTGCGTCTATTTTGACGCAACGCGTCTCTAAACCCCTTGGGGGGGGGGCGTTGAGCGCTTCGCGCTTCTTGGAGTAATCCTCCTCTAATAGCGCTAGTAATCCTCCGTTAGTATAGTCTGTCGCGTCTCGTCGCAGTCGGTTGTCAAGAGGACCGCCAGGTAGCATCTCCGCGTACGCGCCTCCTACCGCGCGCTCCTGCGTCACTACCCAGCGGCCAGAATTAGGAAGGAATAAGGATACGGGTAGGGTTTAGGGCACTTCACAGGGGTTGACTAGCCCTTGTGAAGCAGCCAAACTCGTTTTGTTGGAACAAATTTCACATGAGATTCGACGGGAATCGAACCCGGATCTCAGTGGTGAAAGGCTTGCGACTTTGCAATGAGCCACGAGTTCAGCTTAGCTCAGGTTGTTTATATTATTGCAAAAAATGTAGAAAGGTACGTTTTTACGCGAAACATCTGAGAATGACAGGAAAATGTTTAAACTGTGAGTTGCGAATTACGAGAATGGGCGGAACCTGTAACCAACTAATGACTTGAAATAAACTTCACATACAGAAGATTGCCTGTCGTTCATTTCATTTCAGATTTATGTATTTGGCCACATTAAGATTTTTGACAAACAGAATATTACAAAGATCCTATTATTACACATTTTCCCCCATCCTCAGGCACAACTGTGTAACAAATTATGAAATAATTACTGTACAATATTATAAGAAAATACTCCAAATAAGAACAATACAAAGAAAAAACATCTACAGCACTCGATAAAGTAAACACATAAAGACTCTCCAATTTAAAACAACAAAAGATCGAAAAGAACCCAAAGTAATAGACATCTTCTAAACGGTGTGCGAACGCACGTCTGGCATGGCAATCCAATGTAAATTATCAGCTGACGGTTGGGAGGAATTCCAAGAAAAAAGGGGAGGTTTCAAATACGTTACAAGAAATACAATACACAAATTATAAATAACACAAAATTATATATATTAAATGCATAAAATAATTATTTATATATTTATATAATAACTAACATTTGTCAGTAAAGAATTTGAGATAATGGGGATAGAAATAAGTGATTCAGGGAATGTATTAGAAATTATTGCTTGCTATAGGCCTATTGTAGATAAGACATTGCAAACGTTTGTGCCGTACAAATACTTAAAAAGTAATTCAGACCCAGAATATTTCAATGCAAAAATTCGACGCATGAAGAGGAAAACTAGAAAGGCTTTCAATAACAGAAATCTTAGTGAAAATCATAAGATACATTATCGTAATTGTTCGAAAGAATTAGAGCAGGAAAAGAAAATTGCACAGGAGATATTTTTAAAGCATATTCTCGATAGGGAGGGAAATAATTGGTCGGGGTTTTACAAATATGTTCACAGAAGAAGAGCAAATAAAGAAGAAATTCCTATCGTTAGAGATACCAAAAATAGGTTACTAACAGATGATCGGGAAAATGCAAACGCTTTTAATGTCTACTTCAGATCCGTTTTAAAACAAAATCTCAACTCACTCAGATATCGGGGGAGACTGTGCCAAATCAGTTTAATATAGACGTAAACACATTGCGAAAACGAATTAAATATATGAAAAATGGAAAGTCGCGGGGTCCAGATGCCATTTCAACTGACATAATTAAACTTGGTGGAGAGGCAATACTACCGTTTCTAACAAGATTATTTCAGGTTTCGATCAACAATTCAAGCGTGCCCGATGATACTGGTGTTCCGATTTTCAAGAGTGGTGATAGAACTGTATTAGTCAATTATATACCAGTAAGTCTCACGTCAGTTGTATATGAGCAAATGGAACACTTGATAACTAGCTAAATTAGACAAGAATGGGAAAGAAAAGAATGGCTATTTCAGGGACAGCATGGTTTCTCTTGCGAGACTCAGATAGTATCATTGTTTCAGGATATAGCAGATGAAGTTGATAGTGGGAGGGTGGACGCCGTAATAATAGAATTTGCGAAGGCATTTGTTGTTGTTCCACACGATAAACTGGTTCATAAGTTAATGCAATCGGGTATTGACACCAGAGTTGTGGCGTGAATTGATGAGCTTCTTCGAGATAGAAAACAGAAAGTCCGAGTTGGACAACAATTTTCGACTCAAGCAAAGGTAACTTCAGGGATCCCTCAAGGAAGCGTTATTCGACTTCTCCTGTTTCTCGCGTTTGTGAATGACCTGCCAGACAATTTATATTCAAAGGTACGGCTATTTGCAGATGACTGTTTAATATATCGAGTTATTCAATCAAATGTTGACGAGGATATTTTTCAGGGTGATCTAGATAGATTACATTTTTTGGGCGGAAAAAAATGGCATGACAATAAAGAGTTTGAAAAGCAAAACCATCGCGTTTGTTAGGGCCGCAAATATAATGAAACTCAATACCGTTTACACAATATTCCAAGAGTCTTGTCTTGTATCTGGGGATAATTTTTGATAGCAAATTGAGTTGGGAAAATCAGGTAAACTGTGTCGTAGGGAAAGCCAGGAGGTCCTTGCATTTTACTATGCGAATACTAAAAAAGAGTACTGCGAAAGCGGGAGAATTAGCTTATTTATCTTTAGTTCGTCCATTAATGGAATACGGGGCTGTTTGTTGGGTCCCTTGTATAAATTCCCAAAAGGAATATTTGAATAGAGTACAGAGAAGAGCGTATAAATTTACTTTCCGAAGCAGTGGGAAGAATGTAGAATGGGAGTCCCTAGAAATTAGGAGAGTTAAGGCAAGGCTCTGTGCCCTGTACAAAGCGTATGTCGGTTATCCAGCTTGGAAAGATATCTACATACGACTGGGTAGACCTTCGTACTTTAGTAGGGGGGATCACAAGCACAAAATTCAGTTTAGGCCACAGCGAACAGATATTGGAAAATTTTCATTTACAAATAGAACAATAACGGACTGAAATAAGTTACCTGCGACAGCCTTGGAACCCTTTCCTCTAGGTGTTCATGATTTAAAAATAAATTTACTAATGGTATTTGTAAACTTTATTAATTTAGTAAGTTAGGATTATTAAATCAGTTATTATTTGATTATTATTATTATTATTATTATTATTATTATTATTATTATTATTATTATTATTATTATTATTATTCTGTTAGTTACTATTAAATGCGTTCCTGTATTAAATATATAACTATATTCAAAGTAGTATTGTATTGAAGTGTGGTGACGTGTTGTGCAGTGTAGTGCAATATAGAAGTAGAAAGAGACGTGAATTTGAAATGAGAAGTGAAGAGTAATTAAAAAGTCGTGTAGTCTTGTATTTAATAGATTAAAATAACTGTGCATGTCAGCCATAAAATTTAGTTAATGCTATAATTGTTAGCATATTATTATTATTATTATTATTATTATTATTATTATTATTATTATTATTATTATTATTATTATTATTATTATTATTATGTCTTTAAATAATTTAAAGTTACATTGTTAAGTAATTTAAAGTTAATATTCCTATTTGTAAATTGTAGTGTTCTGCCACCAGGTTGTATATTACCTACCTGCAGAAATAATAAATATCTATCTAAACTACTTCACCATTTTTTAAACATGGGAAATTACAAATTTGGCAAACATCATACATAAAAATATTATTTCTTTGAAACATTTCATAAGACAGAATCATAAGGACACGTGCAGTCCTCTGTCACTAGATAGGCTGCGGCCCGTTCTTATTTGAATTTGGGCAGACAGAATTATGGGTAGGTCCCCCATTTTGCGCCTGCGCCACAAGCGTTGAAGGGTGCAAAGGCGCTGTGCACGAAGGTGCAGCGATCTACAGGCCACCCCTAGCAATTCCCGAGGTTATTTTGAACTGTGTCCAAAAGTTTCGAAGTTTCCGTTGATAAAAATTGTTTCACGTTGTGAGGCGCGTAAAGTGTTTTCAGAATGCAAGACTGTGAAGAAAAATGCCGCATATTCGGCGTTGTTGGGTTCCCAATTGCCGTAACAACCAAACAAGACGCGGAAGGTCTAGATAGGCCTTCTAGAATTCAGTGGGAAATACAGTTATTCAAATTATCGTTTCCATGTTGTCGCGGCAGGGAGTATTATTCCGAAGGACAACATGGATAAGAGCCCAAAATTTATTGCTTATTTATCCTTGAAAATATATTTTATTACATGGGAGTTTTTTTTAATTCAAAATTCAAGTAGTATATGACTTAGTGTAGGGATCACAGAATTTTGAAAATGTGCACACAATTCACTTTTCCCCGCGGCACGTCATACGCAGTTTTAACTGTTTTTTTACGTTAAATTAAATAAAATAAATAAAAAAATGTATAAGGCTACCTTTGCAGTGCGATTCCAAACAGGAAGTAATATTATGTTATATATTTTCTATGGTTGATGTTTCGGTAAGATTGGTTTCATATTATTTGATAATGCGTGTTGTTTCCTTTATTTTTAATATAGTCTTATTATTTTTGTTGCAACAACATTAAATTGAATATTTATTTTGTATATTAATGTACATGATACACATTTTATTATAGGTGCTGGAAATATCTGCTGGCTGTTTAGGATCTGCCTTGTCGGTGGAGGACATTATTAACCAACTGGCGTGAAAATTCTAGGTCATAAGTGGAGTTGTGGGGTAGAAAATGATAGCACCAATTATGGACGAAATTAAGCACTTTTATAAGTAATATTATTTTTCATATACATGAATAATGAAAAATATGGACGACAATGAAGAACTGGACCTAAAACTTTTGGGAAAAAAACAACATAAAATAATTAAAAGAAAAATTAACCCTGAGAGTAATGTATTGAGTTAGGTACTTTATAAGTAATAAAATTAATAACACTCGATGGTAACAATAATACAATCACACTCATACATCGCATAAGAGTAATACATTTGTTAAAAAATTGATTATCTGGTTGCTACAATTAATTTCATTTACAAATTTCTAATCACCACATTCTCTGCACATAACGCATTGACATACCTGGCAGGGCGATCACCACTTACGCACTATTGGTTTGTCTTTTTTAATTTGAAAGAGTATACAATGAACAGTCTTGCCAGAGTTTTCAAAAATTCGAAGCGTGAAATAAGGCTATACTTCTTAAATGATGTAGGTAGTACATAACTGTTTACACTAATAATGTTTAGCATTGCATAAAATATTGCCATAGGCCATCTCACGATCCGTCTGCTTGTGCTGTACGTTACACACTTCTGGTCAAGTACTCATCCTTCAGGCTATTGTAGAAATAAATTATTTCTTGTTTCCCTGTTAGGCAGAAATTCGTGTAAGATCTCTTTTTTATTTTTTTCGCATTGTCTCTACGGATGTGAGATTTTGTTCTTTGAGATGGGACACTAACTCCTTGGACCTGAAGTAATTGTCAGCCGAAATATTTCTATTGCTACCATAAATAGGCTTTGCTAATCGCAGCACCGAGTTGGTTTTATCTTCTGCATCCAAATCTGTGTCATTCTTTTCCAGCATATGTGTAGGCATTTAAAAAATAATTATCATTGGTATCTGACTAAATCACAATTTTCAGTCCATGTTTATCTGATTTACTAGCTATTTACACACGAAATCTACAAAGGCCTCTAACCTACCGGCATTTCATTCACACAGGCATACGAATATATGTTATACCAAGACTGAATTATCCACAATTCTTTGAAAAATGTGCGAAACTGCTATCATATGGATTGCCTTTTTACATTTCTTCTCAGGTAGAGATATCGTCAAAATGCAAACAATACAGTAAAACGTAAGCCCTCTTCATAGAAATAACGGCGCGAAAAATATCTTTCCAGTTTTAATCCGTAGCGAACATTGATGCAAAACTTTCATGATTTGATTTGAAAATTGCCTCGTAACACAGTCCGAAAAGTGTTCTATGTTCTATTGCATTAGTTACTCTCAGTTCTGTGCGGGTCTGATCAACATGATGCCGGCGGCGCTAGCCGAATGCGTTTACTACGCTCCGTGAAGTCACGAAGGTTAACCGCATTCGAGACTCGCGGGTTCGTGGTTGGGTGACCGGCCAGGAACCCCGGGACCTAACGTCGTCGAGCCCCTGGCCGAAGGGATAAAAGGCAATGACTGCGACGTGACGAGACTTGACAAATATTTAAAAAAAGTAAAAAGCACTTTAATGAAGGATTACTCCCCAATGCTAAAGCGCTCAACGCCCCTTAAGGGGGCTTGGAGACGCGTTGCGTCAAGGTGGGGACGCAACAAATAAATAAAAAAAAAGTTTAGATCTGTAAGAAGTAATTTTTATATTCGTATTACTAACAATTTCATCTAAGCTCCTTGTTCCTTCGATTTATCATGTTTTCTTCTCCGTCATCAGTCATACCATAGACTAAAGAGGTATAATTCTTTACTCTATGATATAACATATACTTGTTTTTTTCTGACGTGGTGGCTGAGGGTAATACCTCCAAGATGGAA
This sequence comes from Teleogryllus occipitalis, assembly GCA_011170035.1. NCBI lineage: Eukaryota > Metazoa > Arthropoda > Insecta > Orthoptera > Gryllidae > Teleogryllus > Teleogryllus occipitalis. The sequence goes on from BLKR01002976.1 coordinate 19,446, forward strand.
TTCAGCACGACTTTTTGAGACATTCTCAGTCTTGTCGCCAGAGTTGCTTGATCTGCAATACTGCTTGATGCGGTCGCTATCATGCGACATCTTGCGTCAGGACCAAGAAAGATGCAAAAAGTCGTGCCGAATTCCATCGTGGAGATACTCCCCTCAGCCGCCACGTTAGAAAAACCCAAGTACAGAGGCTTACCAATTTAAAACAAAACTTATTTAAATGTAGTGTCGCCTAAAGTCACAAGCTGGAAGGAGAGGGTGACACTGACATCAAGTAAGAAGCTTCAATGTCAAAAATTTTAATTATAACGAAATATTTGATTGGAAAACTGTTCCCTTCTCCTTCCAGTTCTGGGTACAAAGGGCCACTACATTTAAAATTGGTGTGTAGGCCTGATACTATGAAAACTGGCGGGTTGAAACGGAAGCATACGGAAGGAAGCAACAAGTGGCAGGCTTCCTGAATGCCCACCCCCCATCATGGCTTCGATATTTTGGAAAATTGCGGGAATGCTTTCATAAAGTGTTAACGATTAAACATGTATTTCACGGCGATGTTGTCTGTACTAAAAAAGTAACCCACAATTACGCTCAGTTTTCCGCCGTTGAAGTTGACAGCACTGCACTGCTGTGACGTAGACAGAAACCTCTTCTCCCCGCACCCGCCGCTGTGGAGTATCAAGATAAAGTGCGCGACTTCGATGCCTTTGCATGTGAACGTGTTTTTTCATTTCAGTTGACGTGTATTGAAAAGAAGATATTGTGGGTTTTTTAGAATATCATTGTTGTTCGTATTATCGATCGTACATTCGTAAAAGATACTTGATGTGCATGAGAAAAACATCAAACTTACACCTGAGTCGTTGACTTCATGAAGTTTTAAGCATTCAAGGGATGTCAGTGGTATTATATTGAATTATTTCACGATTTGTTGTTAAAGAGGAGAAATTGTGAGCTTCGTTACCTGGAATGACATCGCTGTGAGTCGTAAATGCCCGAAATTCAGTTAAATCGGGGATTTAGCCCTTTGATGCCATAATTAACGGTTTAAATACATTCGCAATGAACCTATATGAAGAGCAGTGTTTCGAGCCTGTCAAGGGAGTGGATATTTGTATTAATGGCTTCGAAAACATTTCTAATTGTGAAAGTGAAGAAGTAAGTATTCCACAATTTGCTTTATCAATTAAGCTATCTTTTTAATTGGCCTACAACTCTTTAAAAGTAATGACCACAAAGCATGATAATTGCAAAAGGCTTATTCCAAAATCTTAGATTGTCATGGTGACGAATTATTCGTTATGAAATATGTGAAGTCTTAGAATATGTCTGAACATTTGTGATTGCATGCAGTATTATATGATTAACTTTATGGTAAAATAAAGCAATTGATTGCATTTTATGTTTGGATATGTTATTTTTAAAATTATGACCTTTAGATGACCCCATTCATTTATGTCAAATTTATCATTTCTACATTAAAATTACTTTAATCAAATGAATACCTCTGGGTCGAAAGGTTGTAACATGCAAATAGCATTTGCGTAGCAGCATCCTTAGAACTATTGGCAATCCTAATATCAATGGAAATTGTTTATTCCTTTAAATTAAATAAAGTTTAGTAGTTAACGTTAAGTTTAGTTAGCCAGCATTCTCTTGGTAGGGACACTCTCCAACCTAGTTACAGTCCATTGTGCACAGAGTTGTGTGCTGGTTTTAACATGTGGGCTACAACTTTTTGCCCAGGGGGATTCAAATATACTCTGAACTGGGAGGTTGCCAGTGCTAATGAGAGAGCAGGCAGTGAGGAAACGGATGTGAAGGGACCAGTTGAAGTTGAACATTTGAAAAGAGAAGATATTGGAAGATCATTAAACTAATTTTTGTGATGTGGTGTTCTAGATATCAGTTTTCTTGATATTAAATTACAGTTTATTTGAAAAGTAATGTTAATTCAATTCACATACTCATAAATATATATTTACATTCAGTAAACTCATATTATTTGAAATAAATATTGGATAGTCTACATATTTTGACAAGTAGATTTCTGGTCCTCTTGGGGTAAGTTGCTTAACCAAAAGTGAAGAGTTCCTGATGAAATAAAGGTTATCACATCTAACCAAAAAATGGGTAAATATAATATATATAAAAGTACAAAGCTTTGTTGTGTGATGGTTCACATTTCTCCATAATTTCATAGGCATATAGAATGATTTGTAACACATTGGGACACATTATCAATGCATGCTATAGTATCATGTACAGAACAGTAGTTACATCAGTATCAGGATGTAATGATTTTCTGTTGTAATTCTGTTTTGTGGGGAGCTTGAAGTTGAAAATTATTTGCTTTACCCTTTTTACCATTTGTTTCCAGTATTTGAAGTGATCACATTTTTAAATTATATTCACAGGAGGAGCTTCCTAGACCTGAAACTGTGACAGTTGTACAAGATGAATTTGCAGAAGATTCTGATCCCTTTCCATCACATGTAAGGAATAATCAAATAAGTGAATCAAAGGAACCGTGCCACCCTAAACTCCGGATTTACCAATTTTAATTAATGTTTAACTGGTACAAATTATTTATAACAAAAATGGGAATTTGGTATGTAGTGGAACTCAAAAACGTATTAAATGTAACGAGTACTAGATTTTCTGTAAATTCATGCACCATCATTTTAATATCTTGTGAAGAATAATGTTTGGAAAGGCATTTGAAATTTATAAAAAAAGTCTTTAAATTTATAAAAATTGTTTTAAAATTATATAAAATTTCACTGTATTTGTGCCTGGGGAAGTGTGAGGGGATGGGGGGATTAAGATTGTAAATTGATCACAGAGGGAGGATGAAGTTAAGTGTAGTAAGTTGTAAGGAGGATTTTGATATTAAATTACAGTTTATTTGAAAAGTAATGTTAATTCAATTCACATACTCATAAATATATATTTACATTCAGTTATCTCATATTATTATCATGCTTGGATTTTGGGAACATATTTCTTTTAAACGGCACATAATACAATGTATATGTACTGACCTTGAACCTACATGATATTTTTAGGATACTATTTGCAACAAGCAACTGTTTGTAGCTATCAAGTCTTTCCAGAAATTTTGATAATGTGGAAAGTAAGGCTAATGCTCTCAGATTCACAGCCATTTTGAACAGTGACTTAATGATTCCCCTTTTGAATACTTCTGGGAAGATGCGCAGTGAAAAGAAAATCTGATATTGTCCAGTCCTTTTAGGAATACTAATACTTATGCTATGACACAAAGACTTGAATCAAACAACAGGCACTTGAGAAAGATGTATTGTAATAAATTTCATAGTTTTTTAGTTTAGTGAAAACAGCAGGTTCAAATACTTTTATAGAAGCTAATTATTGTTGCATTCTTTATGTTGATATACCTAACAACAAAGTTTGTTTGATTTTATTTATCTTGTCAACAGTCAAACTGTGAGTGATGTATTTATAATTTGTGCTCATTTTATTTTTGTTATTTCGAGATATCGCTCTCTGATTCAGTAACTCATGTCTGCAAACTTGAAGTTATAAAATACATATATTAATTTTTTATTTGAACATCATGTAATTTTAAATGGAGATTTTAAGTATAATTGCATCTATTTCTCTCTATCACATTACAAAGTAATGGGAAAAGAGTGGATCATTATGATCAAAGTATTTTCTAGCAATGAAAAATGGAAAAAAATAGTAGTACTGCCTTTGCCTCCAAATTTTTTTGAATTCTTAGAATCTTTCTCAGGCTTATCAGAATGTCATTATTTCACACAGGGCATATAGATACAGGTATACTTGTAGCCCTGAAAGGATAAATTAGGAATTACTGTCTATTTATTTAGATTGTATTCTGCTTATGTTAAGTTACGATCAGTACCATGATTTGTACGAACTATCTGGTAGCAATACCTTAATCAGTTGTTTTTTTTATTATAGCAGTAGGTCTGGGGCAGTAAATCCATGGGGGTCCCCTAATTTCAATCCAAAGTTCTATGCCCATGTCCCACTACTTACACAGATTTCATGACTCCAGACAATAGAAATAACTTACAGTGGTCGATTTGAATTAGAGGTAAATATATTTTTATTTATTTTGAATGGAGAAAATAAGGGGGCTCCGAATTAAGTTTTCCCAGCTTCCTCCTGTCCCCCCACTCCTAATCTTGGTCCCCATTTTGTTAGGATAGTCAAGTTGAGTATACATTGTGTATACTCAACTTGACTAGTAGACCATGTAGTAGACCATGAATATCTAGGTAAAAACCTATTATTCCCCTGGGTACCTTGTTTTAAATGAAGTTTTATATTGAAATATACCCATCCATACCCATCTTGCTGCCCTCAAATTCCTGTAACCTGTTTCCGAATTTCTAATAAATGTATATTTATAGTATAAATGTATATTAGGGTGCCAGGAAATGGTTACGAGAAGGAGCTCCCAAATTATATTTAATTATAACTCCATTGCTGACTCAGTCGGCGGGTTCTTTACCGAAATAATCGTGAATACTTACGATTACTTAATTCACCCTCCATTCGGAGAAGCGTGGAATCTGAAATGCAAATTTTAAATATCCTACTGGATTGCACGTGACGGCAAATGATAATCAACTTTCATCAATAGAAAATAAAAAAAAATATTCATAAATTTTAGTATAAGATTCTTTTTGGTCATGACCTTTACTATAACGCTATAGAACCTGTTATCCATGGGAATCTTAGGCGCTGTCATGGTAAAGGATGTCTCCCTGTGGACTTCAGCAACGGGCCTCGTCCAATCTTCTTTCTTGCTACCGACCAAATCCGTATCTTGTCATTTCTTCTCATAAACCACTACGTACACTGTTTATCCATTGGCATTCCATCCCCATTCACCTGCTTGAATTGCTACAAGTTCTAATACTCCTTATTGTTCATTACTTAAGTAAAATCTTAAGTACTGTTAAAATATTAGCATATAAGTTCATCAAATTATCATTGGGTTCTTATCAATGGAGACTTAAGTCGATTATCATTGTCCGCTTAATAAAATTTATAAGTCCCACTTTTGGCATTCACTGTTCACTTCGTATAACAATATCTGAGTTCTATCTTTTGAATCCTAACAACGACAAATCACTACGTCCGAAGTCGCGTAAATTTTCTATGTTCAAGTAAACTGCTATATATCTAGCACCCTGATCCGATCGCTATCATGTCGAGAGCTTGAATGAATATTCTTGTATCCTTCTTCAACGTGTAAACTTTTTCTTTTACTCTCTTGTTTAAAACAAAATTATGCGAACTCTCTCTCGTTCTCTCTCCCGTTTTCTCGTTCTCTCTCTCTTTCTCTCTCTCTGTCTCTCGTTCTCTCTCTCTGTCTCTCGTTCTCTCTCTCTCTTTCTCTTGTTCTCTGTCTCTCGTTATCTCTCTGTCTCTCGTTATCTCTTTCTCGTTTCTCTCTCTCTCTCTCTCTCGTTCTCTCTCACCCTCTCTCCTCTTTTTTTATCACTGAAAGCAGATATAAAATTGAACACAAGCTTATCTTCTTCTTCTTCTTCCTTTCAGGGATTAGGCATGAATGCCTGTTCCGTCTTCACTTGCACTTCAGCTCCATCTCTTTCTGGGCCTCCCTACATCTCTCCTACCCTTCGGTCGGTATTGCATCACTAAGCGTGGAATTCTTTCTTCACCCATTCTTCCAATGTGATGTCTCCATGATTCTCTGTATTCCTCAATCTTTTCATTTATATTATATATATCCAGTTCTTTACGGATATCTTCGTTTCTTATGTGATCTTGTTTTATGCAGCCTTTAACTTTCCTGAGAAATCTCATTTCCGCTGCTTGGATTTTACTTTTATCTCTCTCTTTTGCTATCCACGATTCACTTCCATACATGAGAACTGGAGCAGCCATTGTTTTATAAAATTTTATTTTGGTGTCTTTCCTTGTTTTGTTCTGAAGTGTTCGGTTTATTATGCCACATAGTGATTGAAATTTATTGGTCTTATTCTCTATGTCTTTATCTCTGTCATAACTGATCTCGCAACCAAGATAATTGAAACTAGAAATCTGTTCGATTACTGTATCGTCAATTACTATTTTTGAGCGAACGGGGTGTTTACCATAATGGGCCATAACCTTTGTTTTCTTTTTTGATATCCGGAGGTTATATTCGAGCCCTCTCAGTAGATGTAGTTTGTATACGGCTTTTTGTAATTCGTCTTCACTTTCTTGCAGTATTGTTATGTCATCTGCATAAAGAATAACATTTAGATGTTTGTTCTTTAACTGGATTCCAGGACCCACCATACATTTCCATTTTTTAATAAGATCATCTACATATATATTAAATAGCGTTGGAGATAAACTACATCCTTGTTTGAGTCCTCCATTTGTCAAAATTTCTTCAGTTTTCTTCGTACCAGTGTTAATTATAATTTTTGTGCCCATATATAAACTTTTTATGGTATTTATTAGGTGTTCAGGATAGCCACTTTCACTCATTACATTCCACAATTTGACTCGATCCACACTGTCGAAGGCTTTCTCGAAGTCAATAAAGGCTAAATGGGTCTCCATATTGACTTCTCGTCGTTTTTCTAAAATCCTTTTGATACTAAAAATGTTGTCACTGCATGAGCGTCCTTTCCGAAATCCCGATTGTTCTTCTTGTAATTTAACTTCTGTAATAATTTTTAATCGAGTATTAATTATTTTTGCAAATATTTTATAAGCGACATTCATGAGACTAATACCTCTATAGTTCCCGCACTCATTTCTTTGACCCTTTTTAAAGATAGATATAACCTCCGTCGTTTTCCAGCTATTAGGTGTTTTATAGCTTTTCCAACATTCATTGTACAGATGAAGCAACCTAAAATCACAGATAGGTCCTGCATATTTTAAAAGTTCCATGTTAATACCATCAGGGCCACATGCCTTCCTGTTTTTCATTGTTTTTAATGCTAACTTAAATTCTTCCAAGGAGATGAGGTCCACCGAACTGTTGTAACAGAGCTCTTCCTCTTGAGAGTCGATAGTTTCTGTACACCAAAGTTTTCTATAGTGTTCTTTCCATTGTTCTTCATTAATGATTTGTATATCTGCAACATCTTTCTGTGGCTTATTTAGATGCCGAAATACCTTATAAGCAAACATTTGCCTTCCATGTATATCGTTTTCTATATTACTTATAAATCTATCCCATGAATCGTAATGTGCAGATCTAATTAAATGTTTAGCATTATTCCTTTTTTGTATGTATTTCTCCCTTGCTTCGGGTGTTTTGTTTTGTAGGAAATTTCTGTATGCTATTTCTTTATCGTTTACCGCTTTTGCTATACAGTCGTTCCATATTCTCAGTCCTCAGTCCTCAGTCCTCACACAAGCTTATATAACATTATATAGTGTCATCAAAAACACGAGGAAGTCAATTGTTCACAATAATGTCTTTGCACAGGATGAATCTCAGTGAGAGGTTGTCCTTGTTGCGGCAGGAGTTGTGCAAGACTTGCATAACTTTGATTGCACGCTCACTGCACTGGTTGCTTCGGGCAATGTTGGATGGAGAATCATTTGTTTTCCAGTGATGTTTCCAGCATTTGAGACCTTCGGGTAGTCCTTCAGAACTGTAGATTGTTCATCAAAATCTTCAGCACGGAACAATTGACTGCTGAACCAATGGTCACTCCAGGAGTAGAAAATCTATGAACAAATTTTACACAGCCTTTTCCAGGTTCCAGGTATCAGAATAAATGCAAGAAGGGCTAGAATGGCACGAGAGTTCCAGTGTATATTGCTGTTTTTGGGATCTGTTGAGACTTCTCAAGGGAGATCCTGTCAGTGAAGTGACAGAAGACACTAGTGAAGTGGTAGAGAAACTTCATATTGGCTTTCCAGCCGCCTGTTTCCTTAATCTGTTTTACCATTGTTGAAGGTTGCTTTCAATTTATCATAATTGCTCATTAAATCCTGCACAAAGAAGTACTCAATGTTTAGTGATAGAGTCGATGGAGCTCATCATCCATGACTAATGTGAAGTATGCGATCTAGCATATGGTGCTGGCAACTTATGAACTTTAGGACCTTTCTCTTGGAACATTTGCTTAATTCCAGTCCTTCTGCGGTTGTTTGAGCTTTCCTATCTTTCATTTTCAGCACAGGCAACTTAATTTCATTTGCTTCATTCTTGAGGACCACAGCAAGGTATTCAAAACCATCAATGCGTTTGCTGTCAAACTGCATGCTCCACTTAGCCAGATGAAATGTGTTCACCAAGAGCTCCTTCCCCTGAGCAACTCTCATGAAGAGAGCCTCATGGATTGCTGACTGATCTGGTGAGAGCATTGGGATTTCAATCCCCTCATCATAATGCTGGTGGCACACATTTGCATCTTCATAGTATGACAGATTTAAGCTTGTAACAAGGCATCTTGTAATGCCTGTAAGGTTATGCTTCCTTGTGCTCGTTGCTGCTTCATTCTTGTCCTCCCAAGGACTGTCTTTTCGGATGTCGGATGAGTCCATTTAACTTTCGGAACAACGAGGTGGTGCTGGTAAGTGTTGATGTTGACACAGTCTATGCCCTTGCCTTCCTTCGCTTGGATGGATGGATGGATGGATGGATGGTCTTTGCACGAGCACGTTTGCCAGTAGAATAACCAACTTGGCCCTTGCCCTCAATTTGCAATTTGTAGAGATTCTCATTCACTTTGCACATCCACTCACCTTCCACCTTGGTCATGTCAAACAGTTTGTTTCAATGGATCAAGGTTTTGTTTCTCTCTGCATTGCATATAGTCTTTCAGAAGGTTTGCTGGTTTTGCACAAATGGGTTGATCAGATGCAAGTGAGAAGTTCAATTTTTTGCGCCACAGGACTTTAAGTTCCACAGCAATTAAACCAATCTCTCTCTGTTCTTTGGCAGTGAATTCAAGAAATTTGAAGCATCCAGTGACGTGGCTTTTCAGGGGGATATGACACTGTTTGTTCAAGGGTGCTTCATATATTACCACCTTGTGTCTTCTTGAAGGTGCTTGAAACTGGACTAAGTTCTTTATCCAGGTTTCCTTGTTCTTCTTTGTGTTATAAGAACTCTTGAACGACACACACTCATCAACCGAAATAGAAAAGGATATAAAACAAATTAATAAATAATATTGACACCAAATTATATTAGTATATGCAATTTAAAAATGGTTTGTGCTGGCCCTTTTTCAATATTTTGATAGAATATACCTCATTTTAGTCATTAATAGGCAAAAGTTCATCTGTTTGTGCTAACATTTTTGGTTTACTATATCCGATTATGATAAAAATTAAATAGAATTTCTCCAGAATTATTGATTTTATTACTATAGAGATACAGTAAAATATATTAACACCATGAACTGAAAATTTCAATATCTTCATTTGAGCTTAAAAAAATCGATTGACATTTTCAGGGTCTTCATTTTTTTCATTTTTACTGTGTACTTTTTCATTGGTAATTTCTCTAGATTCTTCTCCAAAGTCTGTGCACTCTCTATACTTGATTCTGTATTGTCCACTCTAAGTATTGTAATGTTGTCTTGACACTCTTCAATGCCTCTTGCACTGTTGGAACACCATTCCACTCTCCAAAGGTCTTTTTACTTGCCATAATAACATACGAGAACCTTTTGGTAGCGGCATGGCGCAAGTGGCTAATGAAACTGATCTCTTTTCTGCATGACATGACAGGTGTGGAGCTGTGGCAGTCACACTTCCTGTTGCCTACGTAGAACACCATGCACTTTGGTCTTCAGAATTTCAAGTAATATAAAGCTTGAAACTGAACAAGCAGTCCCTTGTTGCCGCCACCAGTTGTAGCCCATGCAGGACACAGCCTTGTTTCCGTGTTGAAACTTAGTGGCACAGGGTCACCATTCTGGTCCTCTTTTCCTCTGTCTGGAATTTGTCTGTCTCTGTCCTCTGGTCTGGAATTTGTGGCACTGAGGTGATATATTTTTTTCCAGGGGGAAATTAATTTCCAGGATGTTGTATTCACTATAGCTCAGGTTCAGAGTTCACTATGACCAAATCTTCTTGTGCTTATTTGTAATGTAAGTGAGAAGGGACAAGTGACTTAAGTTCACTATAACGGGAGTTGACTGTATATTTTCTTTACAAAGTTTGGATTGATTCATTTCAAGAAAATCTTCATAATTATTGCAAATATTTTGAGGTGTATTTTCATGGCTTCATTCTGTAGTTGAATTAACAAATAAATTTGTCTTTGCTTTTAAAAAAAAAATTAGTTGAATTATTTTTAATCTACATAGGCCTGGTAATAACTTAAAAATCCTTAGAAATGGCCCACTATGACTTTGTAAAACATCATCTAGCTGAGCTTCAAATATATAATGGAATATTCTATCTTTCTCTTAGAAATCTAGTTGCAACTAAATTGAAGGTGACAGTGTAGATTTGTGGTTGTAAAACATCAAATAAATTACTTAAAACCAGAATTTTTATGTTGTGAAAAACAGGAATGCCAATGGCATGGTTGTAAAATTTAGTGTTTTTGCAAGTATTATAATTGAAGTATAAACTTATTTCTTAAAAAAAAAAAAAAATGAATTTGAATATTTTTTATCAACCATTTAAATGGTGTTCATATGTTTGTCTAAAAAGATATACCTCTCTAACAGGTTGGTTATGATTGATAGTAAGATCAACATAAAGCCATGAGATAATAAATTTCTTTCATTTTTCCAGAATTCAGATCCACTAAATGTTGATCCATTGTCTTTGGAACGTAGTATTGATCCTCCTCGTCAGCAAATTAAGGAAGAGCAGGAAGATATTTCAGAGGTAACATATTAAGAAGCTCTTAATTTTGAAAAATTTATATACTGTGTGTATATTCTGGTATTGGTTTTATGAAGATGTCATATATTTGCTTCATAAATAATAAAATTATTTATAGGTATGTGTCAAGATTGAACTTTCTGATTCTGAAGATGAAATTTCCAATGTTTCTATTGATCACATGCCTGAGGATGATGGCTACCGCAGTGGCAGTGATGAGGGCGTTGCAAACAAAAATCAGCCAAACAGCAATCACCTAAGAAATGCTGAGTCAAATATTAATGAAGAAATTGCAAATACATTAAATGAAATATTAGGTGAGGTACAAAATACCAATGTTAAGAAAGGAACTTCTGCCCAAGAAGAGCCGAAAAGATTGCAAGTTAATGAAGTTTCAGAAATACAAGCAAATGTTTGCTCTAATATTGATCTATGTTGCTCAGAAGTTGAGAGTGTAATTGTGGACCGATTCTGTGGCTCAGAAGTGGAAGTTTCTCAGAATCAGCCCAAGAGAGCAACAAAAGAAAATAATGTCAGTCGAGCAATGGAAAGTTCTTGCCTGGAGAGAGAGAATTCAGATACTTTGGGGAATCCATTTGTAGAAACCCGACAATCTCTTACTGAGAAAACCTTCAAAAGCTGTGTTAATTTTCCCAAATGTAAAGAACCGAAGGAAAGAAATGAAGAAGTTGAAAAATTGTTGCCTCTTTGCAACACTGAAAGAAAATTAAAAGTTGTGCTTACTAGATGTAAAGAAGCAGAAATGCTTGTGTCTTCCATAAAATTAACTGGACAGCATTTTAATGACAGGAAAAATGATAATGATGTTCCAGTCATTAATCTTAGCCCTAATAGAGGGAATGAAATTAATTCTGTGAAAGGTTCCAGAATAAATGAGAAGAAAGAGAAGAAAATCTCAATATTAAAAATTGGAAGGAATAGAGATGCTAATGGCTGGATGGTGATGTCGGCTGGGAATGAAGTTTCCAGAGAACTTCAAACTCAAAGTGCAAAAGGTATGTTAAAGACGTCAAATGTTTTATTTGGATAAAGTGCTATGTTCTTTCAATAAATCTAAACCTAAAATTATTGCAGTTCTGAAAACAGTACCAAGTCGAGGTCTTGAAAATGACTTGGTGCCTGGAGGGGAATCTGAATCTGAAACTTCAGTTCTCAGAGATGAGGCAATAAGCAGTAAAGAAGTGCAAGGTTTCTCAGAAAGAAGAGATGAGGTAAGAATTTATTTTTCAATGTTGAAGGAGAAGTAATCATATATCATGTTCAGTCAATCTTTTTAATAAACGCTTTGAATTTAGTGGTTTTAGAATGTGTATTGCTTTAATAAAAAGTATTCTAATGGAGATCATCAAACAAAAGTTTTTGACATGAAACTTGGAAAACTCTTATGCTGCATATTTCTAGATTCAAATTTCAATATCGCCAAATATTTTTGGAAGAAAAAAGGAGAGGAAGGGGGGAAGACAAGTGTGTGTTAATACATGCAAATGCAAACACACGTGTGTGCATGCACACATTGCATGTGCACACACACACACATGCACACAATTAGCGTTCCGTCTGGAGCATATGCGGAGATGGAGACGGAGAAAACCTCTCAAGCGGACTTGTAAGTCAACACTATAACTTAAATTCCAGGAGGGGAGGACCTCCAACTCGCAGGTTGTAAGATGTAGTACACTTGTGGCATTAATGGCCAAGCAGAAGACATCCTTGGAATGGTTTCAGGAAATTTTATTATATAATATTACCTTAGTAATGACTTTATAGTTTTTGTAGGTGTCTAGACGATTTAGTATTGACCTCTGGACCGTATTCTTCCATTCTTGATCGAAACATACTTGAAGCTAGCTATTTTTTCTTCTTCGAAGAGATTTCTTAGGTCTGGGGTCAACAATTCATTAAAGAGCAGGAAGGTTAATTACTGGTTTTTTTTTCAGGTGTTTGAATTTTTGCCATGATTTTCCTTTGGGTATGCACATGTGCCGAGTTTCATCTTTTAATTTTACTAAAGCTTGTGTGAATGCTTGATGGAAAGTTTTTTGGCTTCACAAACTTCCAATTCACTTGCTCCTATCATGTTAGCTATCTCTTTAATTTTTTTCAGTTGCTGTTTGGTTTTCTTTATTTTGTACGAAGTGAATTTCGACATACTTCCTTTTCTCTTGTTGGAATTTTTGTTTATTTTGCTGGTTAGGCATTCTATTTCGTTGTCCTTTTTTCTTAGGGCTTCCTTAATGTTTTTTAGTTCATTTTCAGGGTGTTTGTTTTCTTCAAGCAGTTTGTTCATGTCATCAAATTTGGCAAGAACCGTTCTGATGTTGTTCATTTTGTGAGTAGTGATTTCATTGAAACTTCTGCTTCTATCTCAGTTCCAATTTGTAATTAACTTTCAGGTACCTGTGTCCTTGGTTTTGATGTTTTCAGATACATCTTGTTATTCCTAGGCTGCTTTTTTCCCCACATGTGAAGCAACACCATATTTTCCTTCCCTTGATTTGGTTCTGTACATGGTATCTGAGATGGAACACCTGCTGTAATGGTAGCTTCACTTTCAGCCAAGGCATTTTATTTCTTTGGCAGTATTTCCTTTACACTGATTGCACTTCATGTTTCAATAATCACAAGGTATACACTTTATGACTTCATTATGACTTTAGACCCCTTACACACAACACTACAGTAATCAAGGTGAGAGAGATGCTATAGAAGTCCAGGCACTATGAATGCCACCATAATATCATCATTATTTTTATTAATGAGATGCACCCTTACCATTAATACATCAGATACAAAAATACAAAAAGAAATTGTGAAGTACAATGTAATAAGTAAATAAATAAAAAAATATCATAAATAATCATCTCAAATGGGATTTAACCATTATCTTGTAGTACTGTTTTACTGCCAGATCCAAATTTATTTCTCAATTGATTCTGTGTAATCAGAAAAATATCAACTCTGAGAGAAGTATATTTGTACTCTTTTGAACACATTGGGACGTGTTGTTCTCTCCCACACTAGTTCTACAACACTTGACAGCAAATAGAGGATGGCCCCTTGAGTGAAATTTAGGTACTCTGTAAGAGATGCAGGACAGGGCAATGAATCTCATCATGGATAGTTTGTACAGGTACTAACAATCAAACATCACCTAAAGAAGCCATATTCATCCCTTAAGGTAGGTCTTAGTCATGGTCATAGAAGGTCATACTATGAGCCATAGTTTTTAAGATTCTATGTTGGAGCCATTCATCCTCTGGTTATCATAGCAGGGATTCCAAACTATGCTGTTGCATTCCAGAATATGTCTGACTAATGTCTTACAAAGAAGCGAGATAGTACCAGGATTTCTAAAAGATCTTGTGTTTCTCAAAATGAAGCACCATCTTCTCATTGCCTTATTAAAGTTTCAGTAGAGGATACAAAAAGAAACCTTAAAATTGAAAGGGTTCGAAAGGGATGTCTACGTCCAAGTCAGTGACGAGACGAATCTTCTCAAGAATCACACCGTCAATGAAGTAATCAAACTGGATGTCAGATCTCCCCAGTGAATATGTCATAACAGAGTATTTAGATGTATTCAAATGTTATGATAACACCAATCATTTAATTTGTCCAGGTTATGCTGCAAAAAACAGCCAACCTCAGGGTTGCATACTTCCTTAAATATTTTAGCATCATCTGCATAATCTCGCTGCACTCCAAATTCAATGCATCTTCATTGAATATTGCAGCAACCCAAAGCCTGAGTTAAGTTGCTAATGAAGATGTTGAAGAGAAGACTAAGATGAGACCTCGGTGAAACACTCTATGGTATTTCAAACGGTGAAGATCGCCAATAATCTGAACGTACTGTTTCCTGTTTCTTGGGTAGCTCTCAAGCCACTGAAGCAAAGAACCACCAGAACCAATTGAAAACAACTTTCTCACTAATAAATCATGGTTCATGTGATCAAAGTGTTTGGGGGCAACTTGTATAGATAGAGGACATCAAGTTGTCTATGTGCTTCTAGAGCGTCAATCATGTACCTTGTGAAAACTAGTTGTAATAGATCTTCCCTTGATAAGATCATGTTGCACTGGACTGATGAAGCTGTGTAGTGATGCCGAAATAACCTTTGTAACCATCATTTCAAATAGCTTGGGGATTCTGCTCAGTATTGTGATCGGTCTGTAGTTAACTATCTCGAACTTGTTACCCCTTTTATATAGAGGTACCGTTGTACCAATTTTCAAATTCTCAGGAAAGACACTAGAAGATAATAATTTGTTAAATTAAAAAAATAAGGATTCGATGAGGCATGTTTACATGTTTTTACAAAAAAGTTAAGACAGTTGATCATATCCAGGTCCATTATTTGTGTAAAGGCTTCTTAACTGCCCAAAAATTTCCCCAAGTGAAAAAGATATATTGTTCACAGACAAATGGGTTCAAAATGCTTGTCGATCTTGATAATAAAAGCTTTCATTATTGTTAACGAAATTAGTGTTAAAATAGTCTGAGAAAGAAGCACTCAATGCCCCATCACACAAGATGTTTGTATCCTCGTAATGCATTTGAGATGTAAGGAATCAATATTATTAAAGTTTTCCTCATGTTTCCAGAAGATCCTTGTGTCACGAGTAGACCTTGGAATTTTTGGCACAAAAAAGTTATGATTTAGTCACTTAAAATAGGTAACAAAATTCTGAAAATGGGCACAATTGGGCATGAAAAATAACGTTTTAGGCACTGAAAATAGGTTACAACATTGTTCCCTTCACACTTTGCAATGCAGTTGATACAACACAGGAACAAAACCACACATATACAGAGAAGAAAACTTGAAATGATCCTTTTCCTTTCTAGAGGTTCAAGATTTGAACCCTATTTTGTAAGCTTCGCCTTTTTGAAAGTAATCTTTTGCCTGACCAGTGACTTTTCTCTCCTGGATTGCATTCATAAGGCACCCGCTGTGGCAATGTGCCTTGACCTGTCACAGTGCAGCTGCACCGGGAATACGTGTAATTGCCTAAGAAGTGTGTGTTAATTGGAGACGAGTGTGAAACCTACTCTTTATGTTGACTTGCAAAGCTTCTTGTGTTGGGTGTGATTTCTGTGTGTATTTGATTGGTTATTTGATCAGAGAATATTAGAGTTTTTGGAAATTTGGGACATTATTTACATTTTGGTAAAACAAATTTTTGAAAAACAAGTCATTAAAATATGACATTTCTTCAAAATTACTTATTTTAGGCACTTTTAGGTAAAATATCAAAATAGGCATCTGCCTATTAGGATATTTTGGGCACTATTGAGCACTTTTTGGCATTTTCAGTAGATCTATTTTTTCATGATTCGTAAACATCTGCCATTATTTTCCAAAACCTCTTAAAGAAACTTGATAGGCATTTGTCCAAAAATCCGAGGTCTAATCATGAGGAATAGAACCCTTAGTTGCATTAATATGTCCCAACAGGGACTAAAAATTTGCATTGCGATCTCAAACTGGAAAAGGTGTTGCAGTTATGTGGAGACCTATATGTTTCAGCTTTACATGTGAAAACTTCTTGGACTTGATCGTACTTATAAGTTCCATAGAGAACCTCGATGGGTAACAGCCACGACAATGACGTCTGAGATCCATGCATTGGTCTACAATGGATTAGACTAGAACATCTGATAATCATCATTTAATAAAATGGAGATCAAGGCAGTACCATTCACTTTTGCAACAATGTAAACATAATCACCTCTACAAAAATCTGAAGAAATAAAAACGTTATTCCTGCATTGACCGCTCTGATTCACACACCGAAGACAAATTCTAGTGCTGGGGGATATCTATCCTGTTATTAGCAGATCCATTGCAGCACCAACAGAAGGAGAGTCCTGTGAGCAATCCAAAATCCATAAGAGAGCCATTGCTTTTTTTTATGTTGTTTTGCTGGTAGAAATTTAACAAATAGACGTTCATGAGATCTCTTACATAAGTTGGCATTAATGAGATGGAGTCAATCAAATCAGTTTCATGATGCACCTGGCAGATTGTAGTCCCCCATAATATTAAATCGGTAGTCTGATGAAGATCAGCAATATGAGCCATATCATTGGCATGGCAATCTTACATATCAGCTGAAGAAATGGATGGTGTGTAGACAGCGCCAACCACAACAGTCAGAGGCCAATCTTACAAAACATGCTTCATACTATTGACTGTTAACAAAGATGAACCCTAAATTTCATGGACTGCAACCAATACACCACCCGTCTTAGTGAATCACCATAAATGATTTACCTAAGACTGGACTCCTCAAGCTGAGAGATCCTGGCATCCAACCAATCCAGTTTAGCATCCTGGGCATCCAAGCATATCATTATACTATTAGTTTTGGACTTGTAAGATTTTAGATCAGACATGTCCTTGAGATCTGTTATTGTGATGGCCAAACACACTTGGAAAATCCTCTGTTCAGTAACACTTTTACCCTTTCAGCACAACTAGGAATGTGACATGTAGAACAAGTTTTACATTTAGTTATTTTCAAAACATCGGTAATTGTCTGGGTACATGAGGGGCAGTTCCTCAAAGCCTCTTTAGGGCTATCATACTCATCTCCTGAAAGATCCCAGGACATCACTGCAAATAATGTAATCCAAGATAGTATCGTAATTCAAAATTTGTAAACTACCTGATGTTCAGTTGGTAAGACAGACAGATGGACAGGAATTCATCAGAAAGAGTTGGTGTGTATAAGGCCAATTTGCTTTATAGGTTAACATCTGAATCCGAATGAATGAATGCCTTATTTTACGTGGCGAGACTCAGGCCATGAGGCCTGCTCTTCCATCTGACCACGCAAATTTCGTTACGCTCCTTTCACCTACTAGGGGAGAAAGAAGATATTACTTGGGCGACGAAACAGGCAATTTGAATTTAGCTCAGAGGCTTCATTTAGGCGTGAGGATCTTTTACATGCAGTAAATCTACTAACATGGGACAGCCGGCTTTACTTCCCCTCCGAAGGAAGGCGTACGAAGGATTTTTTCGCCCTTAAAAGTCCACGGCTTTGATCGGGTTTGAACCCGCGAACTTGGGCATAACAGCCTGATACGCTAACCGTTACACCATCTCCGCCGCAGTGGGCCTCAGTAGGCAAAATATCAAAATTTAAATAATAGTGCAACAATTCCAGAGCAGTGTGGGTGAATCACTGCACTTTTCTCAAACAAAGAAGTGTGTATAAGAAAATCTCAAAAGAATTCAATTAATAAGACGGAGCACTGTAACCAAGTAGTGTCGACTACACACACAATTTTATCCAGTTCATTCAATTAATTTCAGTCAATTATATTCAGTCAGCCATGTTCTTATCTGCTGGTGAAAGCGGAACAGCAACACATAACAGCATTCAAAACACCGCACTCCAACCCTCAAATACTACAACTGAGGGGCACAAATTAAATGTGTATTCAGATAGATGCCAGTACATGTGTTTTCAACACTGCGTACCAAATGTCTACATTCTCTGGAAGTTCTTCATGCACAATCTGTGAATTATCCTATGGTCAGTATCTGCAATTCTGTGAGTTAAAGACCCAGGCAGATGAAACTAAACTTTATCTGTCATGAGGAAGAGCATGGGGTCCTAGTAACAAACAACAGTCAAGGGTAATAAGTAATTCATGTATGTTTGTCAGGTTCTTTCAATTCATATATTGTGTGGAATGATGTGTGGGATACACCAACTTGATTATTTTCTTATTGATTTGTTGGGGCTGCTCAATATGTCATTGTGAACTCTGTTCATTACTGAGACCTGAGTGTTGAATGCATATTCTTCATTGCATTCCCAATGGATCATGTAGTCCTCTTCTTGCATAGATCTTGAATGGTGCTGGAAGTGGGAGGCTTCATACCAGGGTATTTTGTCATAAATATTCCTTCAGTCATCTGTTCTTATAATAATTTTTAAACTGTCAAAATGAACACAACATTTATGACTCCCTTGAGGTAATGTGATATAATGATTGTCAGATATAGTGATATGTAATAGTCAACTACAGAAGCCTGTTATGCTGTGATGCCAATACCCATTTATTTAACTTAAGAATGCAAGTGACGTATATGTTGTGGTTGTTGTTTGTTTGTTTTTGTTGTTGTTGTTGTTGTTGTTGTTTTGTTTTTTTTTGGGAAGAGACTCTGTATTAATCCATTAAATAAATTCAACACTAATGATGATGTTACATTTTCTAGTTGGGGGAACACCAGACTGGTGATGGAACTGGTGATACAGTGAGAAAATGTCTATTGGATAACAGCAGCAAGGGTAAGTTTTAACATTTGTTAAATCATTTGTAAAATTCCTAGATTTATAAAGTTCCTTTGCAGTTATAAAATTCCTTTATTCAGTGCATTGAATATGTCAGTACCTTTGGTGCTGGTTTCTAAATTTTAATTCCAACAATCCTTCATGAATATCAAGTTCTTCATTTATTATTCTGACAAAGAAAAGGTCCAGGCTGATGTCAGCTACGTCTGTGCTCTCGTCTAGAGCTAGAGAGTAGAACATGTTTTTCCAAAATGCTTTTGAGGGTACCTGAAACTTCATTACTCATATCATTAATTCTTCTACTTACTTTCTGATGAAATAAAGAAAGTGTTTTATCATTTTTAGCCGTCTTATTATTTCTAAATGAAGGTGCCATTTTTACAGCACATCTTTTAATGATCCTAAAACACTTTTTACTTTTAGGCAGCTCAAAACATACCTCATAAGATGCCTTCTAACCAACAGTGTGTGATGGTTGCTGAAAGATGTTCTTCTGCTTGGTTAGTTTCAGCTTCAAATTGTTAAACACACAATTAATGGTATTGGTTGTATTCTTATTTAGGCAATCTGGTATAGTGTCTAAAATTAATTTCCTAGATTGTCTATTTTTAAATTTCCTTTTATGTATAGTCTAGTGTCTGGTATACTGACTATTCACATTAAACTACTTCGGAAACACTTAACATTTGGGAATTCTTAAGACTTCACAACACATTTTTACACACGTTTTACATTATTAGGCGGTGAATTTTGATGACCTAAAACATCATCAAAAATGATCAATAAAATGCTCTTAAAATGTTTTTAAAATGCCCTAAATGCAAAGAAAAATAATATAAAAATGTGATCAAAACCATTTCAGACAACCAACTGAAGCTGTTGAATATGGTATAGATGTAATCGAGGCTGCTTCTATTCATTCAAGTGAAGTCAGCTTTCAAACTTTTGGTTTGGACTGTTCTTTGCCAGAAAATCTGTCTTTAGTTATCCCGATATTGGCTGAACCGCCAATGATGCTGATGGGCGTCACAAGACTCTTAGATTACATACACACAGTGGCTGACATTACAACTTCTGAGCGAAGAAATTGAATAGGCTACCAGGTATAGGTACTCAGGAATTCTGTGGAGAACATTTGTTACATCTCGTAAATATTATTTGAAGCAAGACACATTAAAATGACACTAAAATCGATCAACAGAGAAAAATGAATTAAAAATTATGAAAAAAGTTAAAAAATGACTTAGCTGAAACCGATAAAAAAATGGAAGGAAAAAAGAAAAAAGAAGGTCATTTCCTTTTGTCATATCATAAAATGAATTTCTATACTAAACGTCATTGCTCTAAAGTGGGGAAGAAAAAAAAAAAGAATAAGAAGAAGAATACATTTCATTAAAATCCGCCCTTATTTATTTGTAATGTAAGTAAAAGGGAACCAGTGACTTAAGTTTACTATGATCAGAATTGACTGTAATAGGAAACTCGTAGAAAAGTTGTTTTGACAACAAAACTAGAAATTGAGTTAACACTTTCATGCACTAAGCCCTTCAAATATGAAATAATATACAAATTCTTACTTACAAAGTATCCAACTGCCGGGAATTACATTCACGAAGTGCAGTAAATTCGTAGCAGGCGACTATATTTGTTGCCAAATTACACAAAAAATACTCATATTTTCAAAACATTCAAAATGACCTTATTTGAAGATCTGTTTTTGATGAACACATTTCATTAAGCAAAAAATTGTATCTTCACAATTGTAGTTGTAGGAAGACGCTGAAAAGTTTTGAATCTTTTGAAATTTTCGAAAAATCAGGCATCTCAATGAACACGAGACCTGTTTTCTCAAACATCCTTTACGCCATCTAAGGTCTAAATTTAATCATAATTGTAGTTGTTGGAAGATGCCGAAAAAGTTCTGAATTTTTTAAATTTTCAAAAAATAAGGGATTTTAACCAACATGAGATCTGCAATGTTCTCTTAAACCTGCTCTTAAATGTCCTTAACAAAATTGAATAAAAATCTATACAGCCGTTTTTGAGGGGGGGGGAATGCTTAAACAAAATTAAAAATTGTGAATATTTCACGCAAAATTACGTGAAAAATACTCAAAATTTTGACAAATTGTACATGACCTTATTTCGAAATCTGTCTTTAAGGAACAGATTTCATTAAGAAAAAACACTCGTCATATTTCATAATTTAGTTGTAGGAAGTCCCCCAAAAAAATTGAATTTTTGCAATTTTCGAAAAATCAGAATTTTCAATGAACATGAGACCTGCACCATTCTCTTCACATTATCCAACAACAAAATTGAAATTGGCTGAACGGTTTAATCGCTAGCGTTGTTCACAGACAGACAGACAGATGGAGGGATGTCAAGGACCCACAAAACATGGATTCTGGCTACACCTCATGTTAGAAGATTTTTTCCCCATAAATTTAGCCACTGGATTTATCCACTTTTTGTTACCAGGACCCTATAATAAGAGAATTTCTGATGAAAATTCGACATTTTGGGGCATTACATAACTTTCTTTCCGTTCCATAAGTGCTAGCAAGAAAGTTAAAAGTTAATGTTTTAATACAAGCACACTGCATACTGCTTTTCGTACACTTTTATTAATATTAATATTATTTTTTGTTTAGTTAACTAAATATGTTCATCAATGATTTTTCAAGGAATTAGTGAACTCTATGTCAATAGTCAATAACACGTGTGCAACTGAAATTCCACTGCAATTAAAAATGCACACCTCCCTATCAGAATTCAGAAAAGGAGCCAAATCGTTTAATTAAGAAACTATAACACAGTCGTAGCCGAGGTATTTGCAGTTGTCCATGAAACGTGAACAAAAATGTATATCATATTCTACATACCTACAACAGCTACATATAAACAACAAATGAATAAAACTAAATTGGGGAAGTAAACATTAAGCTAGCTAACTTATGGAACAACATAAAATATTTAACGTGAATAAATTAAATGTTTTACATGTAAAACGTTTTGTCTTAGGATTATGAATGTATAAAATGTAAACATTAGTTGTGTTTACCAGTTCTAAAAAGTACGCTATAGCAAAACTGTATCAGAAAGACTATTTTTTTCCTCTAATATTTATGTTGAATTTTCTTTCATTCCTGTCTTTACTTTTAGTGGGAAGTAATGTTTTTATGAGTCAGCTTCTTCTAATATTTTATCCACAGTATCTTCATTACCTTCCGTATGCAAATATTTTTGGCAAACAAATACAATGCAATGCCCATTAATTAATATTTCTCTGAAGTAATATGACATCATCTTAACACATGCCTCGAATTGTAAAGACGTGCTTGAATTTCTCAAAATTTAAATTATTCTTAAATGTAAACGAAAAAACATTGAATGTAACATGTGCATAAATGGATATAATTGCACTTGTGGTATATAAGAAAACTCACTCCTATCATCGTCGTTTTCTTGAACATACCACTTGTGCAATTATCCCCCTCTTTGTACTCTCATTCAGATAATTTCTATTAAACAAAAAAATTTAAATTAATTTTTTATAAAACTTATTTTAAATTTTTATAAAAATTTACCCCATCATTTGTCCCCCCCCACACACACACACACACACACACACATACACAATAAAAGATCTGAAATCCCAGCTCTTGTCTTCTAGCACGACTATCTGCTTGAACAGCAAATTATTCCTTTGGAATGTTTTCATGCCAGAATACCAACATGGGATGTCGTGAAGGGAGAGGTTCATAGTGAAAACTATTTTTTTTTATTGCATGCCTTACTGCGCGCAATATTTTAATACTGTTTTCATCAAAATAATGTCCTTCATGTGGCAGTGAACCACTTTCTTCACTTTGTAGAGCCTGGGGTCCACACAAACATTGTTGAAACGTCTGCTACTTCTGAAATGAAGTCACGTAAATCTGTCTTATATCCCTTACTTTGTCCATTTCCATCCCTGTGAGCATTGTCACCTTTTTGCTCGTTTTGTTGGTAATACTTAATGGAGAAGGTTTAGAACAAATGAACATTACACTCCGCTCATAACCAATGTTCAGAATCTCCATTCATTCTTACCTGACATTCAAGTTCATTCTTATCTGACAGACTCTTCCTTTGGTAGTCTTATTTCTTCTAACGTAAATGTGTAGATGTATTACATGCAGACTTATATTAAGAAGGACTGTAACTAAAAAAATATTTTTCACTGATGCGTTATTGCGTGTTATTGCCTTTGAAACATGGCGTTTGTTATACATTGCATACATACTTACCTGAATCGAGAGGATCATGGTTACGAGGAAAACATGAAAACAATTGAATGATGCTACATGTTCTCTTATGGAGGGAAATATGAAAAGACAAAGCGAGTTAAGTTAACAACTAGTTAATTAGTATACAAATCAATCAAAATCATTAAAATTATGTAAAAAGTCAAATCATTAATGTACCACAGGTGTTAACTGGTTGTAATGATCTCAAGTGACAAAAAGATAGACGGTTAAGAAGAAAATGTTGTAGAATTTTTAGGTGTTAAAACATTTGGCAATCAGAGATGAAGAGTAATATGATTATATTATAAATTATAGAAAATACAGTATGGTTTCATAAAATATAAAATAAAATCAACAATAAATATATTCATTATACATTTCCGTGGATAACCTGATCTTAAACTCTCACAAATTTTGTTTGCAGTAGGATCCTTAGCAAATGTGTTAATTCCAGTGACAGAACATGTTTTTGTGTTTCTTTTCAAGTGAGCTGAGAGATTTTTGTTCTATTTTTTGCATTTGCTTATGATACTGAAGATTAACTTCATATGCAATTGAGATCACACCCACATAAAATCACACAATAGCTGTATAAAGTATTATTATTATTTCATGTTACAACAATGCATCAATGCAACAATTAATCTCTTATTATGAAAAGTTCTCTTATAAACAGTTAAAAATTTAGAACAAATTACAAATGCAATTCACTTACCTTAATAATTTTGCCACTCCTGATGTTACAAAGATATGGGTAACATTATTCCCTTCATCCTTCAATGTTTTCCATAACCAGCAATGTTAATGTCCATTGAAGATTACTTTAAATTTATGGGAATTTGTCCCCGGGAATAGGCCTATAAGTCCTGGGTAGAGCCATTTCTAAATTTAAAATAAGTCAATATACTGAAAAGGAGTGAAATAAAATAAATTAATTGCATAAAATAAAAAATGATTTAATTGAACCCTACACTAAAGCACTCAAATCTAAATAACTGATCAACCGACTAAATAGTAGCTGAACTAAGTAATGTAAGAATAAGGATTTTAAATCAATTCAGTATTATACTAGGAAATTTGTAAAGCAAACAACTAATGGCAAAATTATCTCAATAATATCAGATGACCAACAATCACAATTAGATAGTATTAAATATTCCCTTTAAATTAGTTTAATTAAAATATGAACACTATTTATCAATTAGAATAGAAAAGGATATGAAATAGGAAGAAAATCAATGGCACAACACTTACAATATTAGTACTGTAGAAACCACTTAAACTAACTGAAATAAAACAGATTGAAATAAACTAAGCAACAACAATCAAAATGCATTACAAGGTGTGATATAACTAAAATGAAATAAAAAGTAATTAAAATAGAACAAGTAAATGGAAAATTATGGCAATAATATCGCAAGTCGCTTGAAGCAATGGCAAACGATAACAATTGAAATGCACGATTCAAATATTGGTGGAATCTACAGAACTTGTCTTCATTCTTTTCTTTCTTTCTTTCTTTCTTTCTTTCTTTCTTT
Source organism: Teleogryllus occipitalis (assembly GCA_011170035.1). NCBI lineage: Eukaryota > Metazoa > Arthropoda > Insecta > Orthoptera > Gryllidae > Teleogryllus > Teleogryllus occipitalis. The sequence continues at coordinate 44,455 of BLKR01002976.1, forward strand.
CTTTCTTTCTTTCTCTTTTTTTCTTTCTTTCTTTCTCTTTTTTTCTTTCTTTCTTTTCTTTTCTTTCCTTTCATTCTTTCCTTTCTTTCCTTTCCTTTCTTTCCTTTCTTTCCTTTCTTTCCTTTCCTTTCTTTCCTTTCCTTTCTTTCCTTTCTTTCCTTTCTTTTCTTTCTTTTCTTTCTTTTCTTTCCTTTCTTTTCTTTCCTTTTCTTTCCTTTCCTTTCTTTCCTTTCCTTTCCTTTCCTTTCTTTCCTTTCCTTTCCTTTCCTTTCTTTCCTTTTCTTTCCTTTCCTTTCTTTCCTTTCCTTTCTTTCCTTTCCTTTCCTTTCTTTCCTTTCCTTTCCTTTCCTTTCTTTCCTTTCTTTTCTTTCCTTTCCTTTCTTTCCTTTCCTTTCTTTTCTTTCCTTTCTTTCCTTTCCTTTCTTTCCTTTCCTTTTTTTCCTTTCCTTTTTTTCCTTTCCTTTTTTTCCTTTCCTTTTTTTCCTTTCCTTTTTTTCCTTTCCTTTTTTTCCTTTCCTTTTTTTCCTTTCCTTTTTTTCCTTTCCTTTCTTTTCCTTTCCTTTCTTTTCCTTTCCTTTCTTTTCCTTTCCTTTCTTTTCCCTTTCCTTTCCTTTCCTTTCCTTTCCTTTCCTTTCCTTTCTTTCTTTCTCTTTCTTTCTTTCCTTTCTTTCTTTTCCCCTTCAAGGCTGGTAAGTCCACGTCCTGACGCAGGGAGAGCCCGCAGATATTCTTTTTTTTCACCAGTCAACTTTCTTCTCTCCATCGTTCATTCTCGTTCTTTTATAACATCCTTTCTCTTTTCTTCTCGCCCAGTCACCTTTCTTCTCCTCCAGTCACTTTTCTTCTCCCCCAGTCACTTTTCTTCTCCCCCAGTCACTTTTCTTCTCCCCCAGTCACTTTTCTTCTCCCCCTCTAGTCACTTTTCTTTTTCCTCCCCCAGTCACTTTTCTTCTCCCCCAGTCACTTTTCTTCTCCCCCCGTCTCTTTTCTTCTCCCCCAGTCACTTTTCTTCTCCCCCAGTCACTTTTCTTCTCCCCCAGTCACTTTTCTTCTCCCCCAGTCACTTTTCTTCTCCCCCAGTCACCTTTCTTCTCCCCCAGTCACCTTTCTTGTCCCCCAGTCACCTTTCTTGTCCCCCAGTCACCTTTCTTGTCCCCCAGCCACCTTTCTTGTCCCCCAGCCACCTTTCTTGTCCCCCAGCCACCACCTTTCTTGTCCCCCAGCCACCTTTCTTGTCCCCCAGCCACCTTTCTTGTCCCCCAGCCACCTTTCTTGTCCCCCAGCCACCTTTCTTGTCCCCCAGCCACCTTTCTTGTCCCCCAGCCACCTTTCTTGTCCCCCAGCCACCTTTCTTGTCCCCCAGCCACCTTTCTTGTTTCCCCCCCAGCCACCTTTCTTTCCCCCAGCCACCTTTCTTGTCCCCCAGCCACCTTTCTTGTCCCCCAGCCACCTTTCTTGTCCCCCAGCCACCTTTCTTGTCCCCCAGCCACCTTTCTTGTCCCCCAGCCACCTTTCTTGTCCCCCAGCCACCTTTCTTGTCCCCCAGCCACCTTTCTTGTCCCCCAGCCACCTTTCTTGTCCCCCAGCCACCTTTCTTGTCCCCCAGCCACCTTTCTTGTCCCCCAGCCACCTTTCTTGTCCCCCAGCCACCTTTCTTGTCCCCCAGCCACCTTTCTTGTCCCCCAGCCACCTTTCTTGTCCCCCAGTCATCTTTCTTCTCCCCCCGTCAATTTTCTTCTCTCCATTGTTCATTCTCGTTGTTTTATAAAACCCTCTCTCTTTTCTTCTTCCCATTCTATTTCACTGGCCCTCCCTGTATGCTGAACGCCCGCCCATGTGTTTGCCATGCATGGCGATCCATGTCGGAGGGAATGCGGTCCTGGCGGTTGAGAAGTCTGTTTGTTTCCCCATTACTCACCTTGGGCTACGTTCTGCTTTTCACTTAAGGATACGTTTACATATTTTGGGGAACATTCCTTGTAGGCTTCAATACGCTTGCTTTGGCCTCGGATTCTAGACGGGCAGTCGGAAGCTAACCCACTCTCAATCAATTGGCTTGGACTAAGTCTTGTACTGAACTCCAGGGTGAGCGGGAGGGGGGGGGCATCCACGGTGGTGCAGCGCTGCGTCATCCTTCCCTGTATTTCCGTGGCAACCCTGGCACTCTGATGGAGTGTCCCCTTGTTGGGCTCCGTGGTGGGTGGGGACCACGGGGTCGAATCTGATACCCATCTTCATGGATACTAAACCTTCTCCCTCGCCCTCTTCCTTGCGGCAGAGGAGATGTCCGGAATGAACTATTGATTTAAATAGTTTCTTTTTGAAAGAGGAAGATAGTCTGAAGAAACCTAGATTCCTTCTCATGGCATTCGCTGAGGAATGAAAATCATTTAAAATGGTTAATGCTGTCCGTTTGGTGCATGCTATGGAAGAGACTTACGGAAAACTACAGACTGTGGTGCGACAAAGGAATGGTACCATTCTTTTTTTAGCACGATCGGATGATCAGATTGACAAAATTATGAAAACCTAGCAAAGTGCTTGCCTGCAGGTGGAAGTGACCACTCACCCAACACTTAATCTTGTAAGGGAGTGGTCAACCACAAGGCTTTTTCTCCAGAGTGTGACTAGTCTCGTTTTTTAAGAGCCAGGGTGTGACTGACGCCTACAGGATCAAGAGGAGGGAGCACGGGGGAGAAATCCTCACTTCCACTCTTATTCTGACTTTCAATCTTCCAACTCTCCCTCAAAGGATCTTGTATGGTTTTTATAACCTTCACGTATGGGTATACGTACCTAACCGTTTGCAGTGTTTTAAGTGTCAGAGGTTCGGTCATATACAACAGCAGTGCATGACAGGTAACCTGGTGTGTGGAAAGTGCGGGAAAACTATGCACGAACTTGAACCCTGCGCCACTCCACCGCATTGTATTAATTGCGAAGGTGACCACCCAGCCAACTTTAAGCAATGCCCTACCTTTCTGAGGGAAAGAGAGATCCAGAGAAGACCAGAGCCGCTGAGAAAGTGTCCTTTCCTGAGGCCAAACGTCGGTTCCAAGCAAGGAACCTTGTTGATCTTTCTCGATCCTTCTCCAGCGCCCTGAAAGCTAAGACTCCGAGGGTAGCAGCAAGCTGCCCCCCCCCTCCCCCCAAGTGGTGCGTTTCTCTTGTCAGGTGTCTCCAATGGACCTCTGTGTGGATTCCTCACCTCTGCAAGGTGGAAGCGTGATCATTCCCACTAAATACAAGAAGATTGACTGAAAAGCTCAGCCGTCGCAGTCGACCAAAGCGTTAACCAAGCCTCTTTCAATGAAAGTTGATGTCAGTTGGACATTTGCCTCAGAACCGATAACTAAAAGCTCGTTATCAAGGCCCCAACTAGTTACATCTTCTGAAACACGCACTGAGCGAGCATCTAGCCCCACTGGCAATGCCCAGGAGGTCTCGGCTTTGGAGGAAGCTTGTGTATTCAGTTCCGAATGTCAGAGGAAAAAAGAAAACAATTGATTCCACCATGGCCCTCATGTCATGGAATTCTAATTGTTTCTCCTCGCGACAGGACAATCTAAAACTGTTGTTCTCTCATTACAATCCCCTGATAGTCTGTCTCCAATAGACTCACCTCACCCTACCTCATCCCTTGTCTCTTCTCTGTTTTCCCCCTTATAGTTTCGATGTGGATGATGGTCTCTGTGTTGATGGCGGAGTTGCTTCTCTGGTTCATGATTCGCTGCTGTCTACAGAAGTACTTCTTCAGACTAACTTTCAAGCAAACCTGTACAGAAGTGACCCTTATCCCACTGTCGTCCACATTGATGGACTTGCTCATGGGTTGGCATTCCCCCGCTCAGTTGTGTGTCTGACTTGCTGACTGGCTGACATTCCAAGCGAACATCAGTCTATCAGTGGGGGTGTTTGTCAGTGGAGGAAATGCCAGCACATTTTAACAGTGTTGTACTACAAGCTGCAGACATTGCGATTCCCAAGTCAGCCGGTAAATCGTGACACCCCTTCATCCTGTGGTTGAACTTAGATTGCTCAAGGGCTGTCGGTGCTCATAAGAAAGTGTTGGAGTGTCTAAAACATTATCCGATAACCTAATTGACTATAAGAGGCGCAGAGCGAAGGTGAGGAGAATCATTTTAGAAAGTAAAAATGCATCATGGAGAGCATATGTCTCCTCTCTGATGTGCCATATGCCATCATATCTGGTATGGAGGATGGTACGTCAAATTAAAGGATATCCTTTTCCGAACTCGCTGCTAGGTCTTCTTAAAAACGGTCAGATGATCACAGCTCGAGACACCATTGCAAAGGAACTTGCCACTCACTATGAAAATATGTCGAGTTCAGCAAATTATGTTCCAAACTTCCTTTTGCTTATAGAAAGAATGGAAAACCACGCTTTGGACTTTTCGAGCAAAGCACATGAGTATTATAATACCCCTTTCTCCATGTATGAAATGCGTTCTGCTCTGATGCTTGCAAAAAGAACCGCACCAGGTCCAGACGAAATCCACAACTTAATGCTACAACATCTTCCTGATACAGCCATGCAATTTCTACTCTGTCTTTTTAACTGTATCTGAGAAGAGCACACCATCCCTACTTCATGGTGAGAAGCTATCATCGTCCCAGTTCCCAAAGAAGAGAAAGATTGGTCACTGCCATCAAGCTATCGACCTATTTCTCTCACAAGCTGTGTATGCAAAGTTCTGGAACGCATGGTAAATCAGCGTTTGGACTGGACCTTGGAGAATAAAAATCTGTTGATGCCAATCCAAAGTGGGTTTAGGAGAAACCATCTTGAGACATCTTTTGGCCATATTATTTGATATAGAAAAGGCCCTAGACACCACTTGGAGGCACGGTATTTTGCAAACCCTGCACCATTGGGGATTTAGGGGGAAGCTTCCTCTATTCCTCCAAAACGTCCTCTCAAACAGATCCACCTGTCTTTGTGTGGGTGATAGGCTTTTTTGTAGTCACCCTCTTGAAAATGGTATCCCCCAAGGATCAGTCCTGAGTGTCATTCGGTTTGTCATCTTCTGCCATCCAGAGGCAACTCCAAATAGTGCTCAACAAGCTCCATGAATGGAGCATGTCAACATGCTTTAACTTTTCTGCTACTAAATGTATTGGTTTGTATTTCTGCATAGCTATCCAGTCCTGTATATACCATTTGCATAGCAATCCAGTCCTTTACGTGGGAGGAAATCAGCTTCCATTCGCTGAATGTGTCAGATTCCTGGGGCTCACATTTGACAAGTCCCTCAAGTGGCATGCTCATATCTGTGAACTACAAACTAGATGTGTCGCCCCCGTTAATCTTCTTCAAATGCTGAATGGTACATCATGGGGAGCCGACCGCAATACCCTATTGCGGTTATATAGATCACTCATTCACTCAGTTTTTGATTACGGTAGTGAAGTGTATGGTTCGGGAGGTCCCACCACTCTCTGACCCATCAATAGAACACACCATGTTGGTATTCGTCTCTCAACAAGTGCGTTTCGCACCAGCCGAATTGAGTGCCTTCTAGCTGAGGCTGGTGAGCCTTCCTTAAAAAGAAGGCGGGATATTTTATTAGTGTCTTATGGTGCTAACGTATCAGGACTCTAATCATCCTTGTCGCCAAATAATTATCTATCCTGAATATGAAACATCATATATTCTTGAAAAATCACTGCCTCAGCCTCCAGGTATTCGATTGCAGAATCTTTTGTGGGACCTTAATGTTGGTCTTCCCACCCCTGTGACACCCCCAAGTCGCCCCATTCCCCCTTGGAACCTCAGACTATCCAAACTTCCCAAACAAACGACTAGACCTCTTGTTTACCAGATGCACTTTCAGGAAATGTGGGTAGCCTGTCCAGATTGTGTATTCTTAAATACAAATGGTTCATCTTGCAAAGACGCAGTAGCATGTAGTTTTTATTGTATCAGAGTCACCAAATCATATCGGCTACATTCTCAGTGCAGTACCTTCACTGCTGAAATGAATGCAATTCTTGACGCCCTAAAATACATTGAGTCAGCGACTTTGTGCCGAGCAGTTCTCTGTTCTGATTCTCTCAGCTCTCTTCAAGTTGTCTCCCGTTCTTCCTCAGACTACCTGACAGAATCAATTCAAAATCTCATTCATCGCCTTCTGTCTCACCACTATAATCTGGTACTGAGTTGGGTCTCAGGCCATGTCGGAATCATAGGGAACGTGCTGGCTGACCAGGTAGTGAAATTGGCGATGGAGAAGGCTCATGTTGACATTCCTTTTGTATCATCGTCCGATGTTGAGGGTTTTTAAAACGATCCATCTTTAGAGCGTGGCAACAGAATGACACAATACCACCTATAAACTAAGTGTAATATAGGATTCTGTTAATTCCTTGCATTCCTCATCCTGACCTTCTACCTGTGAGGAAATCATTTTAACCCGTCTGCGTGTCGGACACTGCCACTTTTCTCACAGTTTCCTCATTCGAGGTGAATCTTTTCCCACCTAAGATTGATGCAGGATGGTTCTTTCTGTGGAACACATTCTCCTGCATTGTATGAAATTTGTTGGCAGTCAATGAAGACACATGGTCTGCGCAACTCTCTACGAGAGGTGCTCGGAGATGACGATTCTGCACTCTCAAAGCTTTTTTATTTTTGAGAGAAAGCAGAATATATAATTTTATTTGACAAATAAGGGCAATAATGTTTATGTTTTCCTGGCCCCAGATTTACGTTTTTGAACTCTTTGTCTTATCTACTTGTAAATTTTATGTGTAATTGAAGCTTTCTTTTGTAGGGTATGTATGTACTTATAAATTAGTGGGTAAGTTGCATCTGCAACACTTTTACTAGTTCTTTAATTTATTTATTTTAGAAATACTTTGATGTGGGCACCAATGGCTTTAGGAGTTGAAGCACCCTTGAAACTCAAACAATCAATCCTTACCATTGGAATTGCAAATCTAAAGGATACTTTCTTCTTTTTTCTAAAGTCTTCCACTCAAATATAACATACCTTATGTGGCACCCAAGATTTGTCCTGATCACAAAATTTAATTCTGAAATATGAAAAATACATATTTCTAACAAAGTCTGTAATGTTCTGTTAGTGTTTTTAATCACAAATGTCACCTCAAATATAACAAAAACTGTCAGGACTGTTCTCACAACCATGACTAGCCATGACTGAACACTAACTCCTAAACTAATATCTTATCGTGACAGCAACAATGCAAACATGTGGGCCTCGAATAAAACAAACATCAAACTGCAACTTGTTACTGTCAAATGCAACTCTGTGAAATTGCCACGCTTATCAATGCCCGATAGTGGAAGGGATCACAATGCAGAAATGTTTTTCTAAAGTGAATACTACCCTCTTTGTCGCTCTCATACTTTCTCATTCAAAATTCCTGCATCTCATACGTTTCTAGAAACTCAAGAGCTGCATTTACCTAGCTATATAGAGAGAATGTAAAAAGTGAACAAATGGTGGGTGATACAGCATTTTTAATATTATTTTTGGAATCAACATACGTAAACGATAAGAATTAGGTGAAAACACATGAATATATTTTTGGTTGTTGGCCTGTGAATTATTGTAATTACAATGTAACTATTATCTTGGCTTACTTTCTGTGCAATAACTTAATTCTTGTTTTCTGTTTTTGAACAGGTGCTGAATTGAAGCGATGGAGTTGTTTTATTTGCCAGAAAAGTTTTGACAATCCTTTTGCAATGAGTGGCCACACTGGGCATTGCAAACGTAGGTTTGGAAAGAAAGGGAGCAGTCATACTCTCACTGATTTAAATGAACATTTGGAAGTAGTGGATACATATAAATGTGAAATATGTGCACAAGAATTTGCATCAATGAAGGGTATGAAATTGCATAAAACTCTTATGGGACATAATAATGACTTGAAAAAGAATGAAAATCATTTCATCTTGAATACACCTGCGGCACAATTACAAGACCTCCAGGAATTTGAGGAGAAACTTCTACATGAACCACAAATGACAATTTCCAACAAATTGTCCAGCATGGACAATCAAAATGTGAAACGAAATAAGGATTATTCACGAGTATTGCCATCCAGAAGTAGAAATGTTTATTGCTGTGATTTATGTAGTATGCGATTTTCTAATAGTTTAAAATTGCAAGTTCATGCATTACAACATAGAAAACAAACACACTACCTAAATTCATTGAAAGGGAAGTTACATCAAACAGCCTCTAAAATAAATGTAAAAGAACGTTTTAGGAAAGGTTTCCAAGAACATTCTGATCAACATGCAAAAGATAAATTATATCAGTGTGATAAATGTCCTGAAGCATTTTATTCTAGGTTTGATATTAAGTCACATTTGAATAAACATACAGGAACCAGACCTTACAAATTTGAAAAATGCGGGAATGCTTTCTATAATTCAACGTCTTTGAGTGGACATAAAAAATCACATGAACTTGAACACAAATGTGGTCTTTGTGGAATGTCCTTTAGCATCAGTGAACAGTTAGAAAATCATAAGTGTTCTTTTACAAAGCCTGTTACTATGATTAATGAAGCCTCTGAAATCATACTTCAACCTCTTGATTCATTCAATATCGATAGTTCCAAACATAATAAAATACACTTGGAAGTAAATATGAAGAGTTCTACAGATGAAAACATTTCTAATAAGAAGAATTCTTGTAGAATTTGTGGGAAGACTGTGGCATCTAGGATTTCTTTGAAACGACATATGTATTTACATATTAACAATCCGAAACAATGTCCTTTCTGTGATAAAAAATGTTCTTCTTCGTCTCGTTTAAAAGATCACATACGTGCTTTGCACACATTTGAAAAACCGTACAAGTGTGACTTTTGTGATAAAGCATATGCTTCATCTAACACACTTAGAATACACAAACTAAATAAACATAAGAAAAAAGGTAATATAAAAAACATAATAAAAGAAAAATCAACCAAACAGCATTCAACCACACAAGAAAAATTAGTCGAACAACAAAAATTAAGGTGTCAGCTAATTAGAAGAGCATTCAAATGCAGTAAGTGCCCTGCAGTGTATACCACATATGGTAATTTGAAAAGGCACCATAAACGTTTTCATTTGAAAGGGAAAAAGGAAGAACCAGTAAACATTTATAAATGTGAACACTGTGAAGTGTCTTATCGTTCCGGTTTCATCTTGAACAGACACATAAAGCAATTTCATTCAGGAAAGGTTAAATATAGGTCTGCGTTCAAATCTGTTTCCTCCTCACATAATGAAAAGGACACAACAGAAGTAACTATAACTAGTTCCACAGCAGAATATCACAGTAATCATGTCCTAGATTCAGAAAACCCATTGCAGTGTAATTTCTGTGATAAATCCTTTTCTCTCTCAAGCCATTTAAAAGATCATATGCACTGTCACACTCTTGAAAAACCTTATCAGAGTCATTTATCTGATAAGGCATATTGTAGTTCTGATGCCCTCAGAGTGCATAGAAACTACAAGCACAAGTTGAAGGGAAAGAGAACAGGAAAGCTCATGCACCAGTGTGATGAATGTTCATCACAATTCTCAACTTCAGGTTATTTACTGAGACACAAAAACCGTTATCATTTGAAAAATACACAGAAAGAGTCGGTAGACAACGACAAATTTGAGAATGCAGCATCATTTCAGTTAATTGAATCTGTCCACCAGCACAATGATCACCTCAAGTCAAGAAAGATTAAAGGCAGTTCTGCATCAAAATCATATTCAGAAACAAAACTTATTGAGTGTAATTACTGTACAGCATCGTATAACTATTGTAAGAACTTTGTCAAACATCTTTCTCAGAATCATGGAATTAATGAATCAGAAACAAGAATGATTCAACCTGAGGTTGAATGTGATTTATGTCATAGGTTTCTACACAAGAGTAGTCTCAAAAGACACAAACGTGAAGTTCATAATATAGAGGAAGTAGAACAAGAGACATCTGAAAATGTACATCACAAACATTATGCCACTTTTCAGCTTCCAGATAATTTACTCAGACATGTGCGTCAAACAGAAAAGATCAGTAGCACTTATGCCTTAAATTCTCAATCTAATCATCATGTTAAGAAAAGTAACACAGTATTTAATCAGAATAGTTCTCTTGTAAAGCACAAAGCTAGTTTTCATGTAGAAAATAAAAAGAAAACATTTGATATTAATCCCAGTAGAAAGTATTTCAAATGTAACTTGTGTAGTGCAAAATATTTTAATAAGTCCTCTTTGTTGAGACATAAACGTAGTTTGCATTTAAATGAAGAAACTTTTCAGTGCAGTGTTTGTCTGAAAGTATTTTCATCTGCTATTGTTTTAATCAAACACCATGAGAAGCATTTCAAGAAATTAAATTACTCTTGTTCTGGGTGTGGAAAATCTTTTAAACAGCTTCAACATATGGAAGAGCATATGCTCACAGATTGTAATCCAACTTCTTTATTTCACTGTGACATGTGTTCTTTATCTTTTCAGGCATTGAATGATTTAAAGAATCATAAGCAAAGACACAAATTTAAATCATCCTTAAGGGTAGTAGAATCAAAATGTAAAGAACTAGTTCCAAAGAAGCACAAATGTGATATATGTAATAAGTTGTTTTCAAGGAAGGATGGTGTGAAGCGACATAAAAAGATCCATGAAAATGTATTCCCTTATCAGTGTAAAATATGTGGTGTAGCTTTCCAACAGCGTTACAAGCTAGTTCTCCATACCAGAACACATTCGGTTAGAAATTAGTTTCGACTGCTACACTAGTGAAATAATTGTGAGAAAACACAATTATTTAAAATTAATAAATTATATTTTCTTTTATAATCTCTTAATGTGTAAGTCTCTGCATGTTCATAATTATGTTGTGTAATATTATTCCGAGAAAGGTGGATTCTTCTTTAGAGTTGTCAAGTTTATATTTTGTAAAATATCATTAAAAAAATGCATAGAAAAAACTAATGAATTGTGTATATATTAGTTATTTCTTGAGGAAGACTCAAAAGTTATGTAAATTTTCACTGTGATTAGTAAATGAAAATTGGTATTCAACTCTAATAATCATATTGATATTTGTAATTTAATATGCTGAAAATGGTAATTTTTAAAAAAATATGTATTTATTTATATAATCTAAAGTATGTTATGACATTGGTTGAATACTTAGATTGAAGTATGCAGTAAATTGAAGTTTGTATTTGACTTTGAGAAGCATCAAATACTATTATTTTAAACTGCTTTGCTCAACTATTTCTTGCAGGAAGGAATTGTTTTAATAATTGGGAGTCATGGGGGCTTGTTTGGGCCCCAAAATGAGATGTTCCATGCCCCAAATTTTGCTGTAAATTTCATTTCATTTTAAGGTAAATCTGACAATTTAGAATGTGTATAATATTAATAGCAGTGATGCCTAAATAAGGAATGAAAATACAGTGGACTCTTTTTAATTTGAACCACAAAGGAAGCCCAAAGGAATTCTTTTTATACAGAATTAGAATGAACTAGCAAATGTGTATAAAAGAATAGAAATTAAATGTATGTGTTATTCTTACTGTGTGTCTTTGAAAACTATCCTGGTACATTATTAGTCTTGAATTAAAAGTAAACAAAATTAATATTAGGAAATAAAAAGTTATAACGAAAGACAGTAATTTTATGCACTATTAACATGTAAAGTATGCATGCAAACATGCACTGTCAAACAGCCAAACATGCATAATGAAAGATAAATATGAATAAAATTATCTATCCTTGATAAATCTGACTGAGTCCCGATGGGTTGTACGTTCGTTTAGTCTCAAGATGGCCAACTTCTGACCAAAGAAAAGAAGAAAAAAAGGACTACCAAATTGTATCTCAAATTCTAATACTTCAGGGGTTTTCGTTGTCTTTTGTAGAAATGAAAATTAAAATTTTTTTTCCAAATTTTCATAGCCAAAATTCATTTCTTAGTAGGAAAAAATGTTTTGAATGCAGAAAATTACCTTTCCTTGACAAAAATCATAAGAAGAGTGTAGTTAGGGATAAAATTTTCAATTCTACCACTTCATATTTAAAGAACCAGATCAGTATTAACTGTTTTGCATGGAATGTCTTTTCAAGTGGTCCATAAATTATGAAATGCTAAAAGAGGGGGGAGGGGGTTTAAGGAGCAATACGCTGCATTTCGTAATGGTAGGGAGATCATAGTTTAGTGGTACGTAATTCTGATACTAATTTTTAAAATTTTTGAACATTTGCTGAAATACGTCCTTTTATTCAGTCTGGCCCATTCACAACGCAATCACAAACATAAGCATAACACATAGACATAGACATTAACACAAGCGAAGAGTTGGCGTATTCACAATGTCGAACATAAACATAGGCAAATTAGAGTTTCTATTGGCTCTGAGACGCAGCACACGAATCGACATGAATAGTTCGCCTATCGACTTCGATACTCGATTTTGAGTTAACGAACTGTGATTGGCTCATTCCTTATGTCTGACATAAGCATAAGCACAGAAGCTTGAAGCTTGCAAGCTCTTAAGTTAACGTCTTACGTGTTATGCTTATGCGAACGCATTGTGAATGAGTCCACTTGTAGACGTAGTCCTAACTTTTATGTTAACGCCATGCTTATGCTTATGTTTGCATTGTGAATGGGCCTTTATAACAAAATATTAACAAATTATGTTAAAAAAATGTATGATATTTGGAGAATTTGTTTTCATTTGAAATTAGGTTTGTTGATTCAGAGCGTACATTTGATGAGTTCTTTGTGTAAAGGTGGCCGTTCTGGATGGAACTTCCTCGAGTTGATAGTGTCTCGCGGAAGCCGTGTGGCTGCCCGGTGGCTGCAGCTGGCCAGCGGTTTGCGAACGTTCTTGTGAATACGAATGTGTGTCCAAAAACTTTCATTATTGCCAAATATACCAGGGTAGTGAAATTTTTGAAATAAAATAATTTTGTTTGTGTGAAAGGTGAAGCAATAGTGCTTGTTGCAATGTGCTGGAGTCGAACTTAAGTGCCCAGTGGTAATTGAAGCCAGAACCACATGCGCGGGAGGTGTATATGCCTTATGCGGGCACGCATAAACTTATGTAAATAGTGTTTCAATATATACTTTAATTTCACTTAGTTTTAATTGATTTGAATTGCTTACATTTGTATGTATTCGTATTTTGAATTTTGGAAATTACATTTCCGTCATTCGATGGAGGTGCAATCTCCAGTCTGTTGGGGTACCAGCCGCCACTGCACAACAGTATGTGCATGGCTTAACACATCAGAAATTTTATCGCCTACACTTCTTTCCGACATTCAAAAATTGTCCCCAATCTAATTGTTAGGTACAGTCCGCATTGTCTATTAATTCTGCCTGTAATTGATTTACATTTTAACACAAAATTAATACAACTCATTATTGCTTTATAATTTCTTATAAATGAGGGGGAAGGGTCTTGTTGCAAGTATTGCAACGAGATCCTTCCCCCAAGACCCTGCCAACAAGTGTTGCAAGTAATGTAGGAGGGGGGGTTCGCATGAACCCCCCCTAAATAACTGCAATACTTGCAACTTATACACGTTACTAGTCTGTTATGGAGGGGAGAAGGGGTATTCAAAATTCTCTTAAATTTGCATCGCTTTATTTATGGACGGCCCTTTTTCTGCAAACCCTTCCCCATCTTCTGGTTGTATGATGTCTGATGATGTGATAATTTCCTGAATTTGGATTGTAATTAGTAAAGTCGGTGCAAACTATTGCAGAAGCAGGAACCATCATTTCTTGGTCGAAGTTCAGCTTGTCGGCTTGGAACCTTCCAGAATGATCATCTGACTTTCCATGTAATGCATCTGCCGATACAGTGTTTACCCTAACTTTGAAGAGGCCGCCTGTATTTAAAAAAAAATTAACTAATTCTTAGCCTTTAGTCAAAATAAAATTGAAAATTGTCAATTGACTAGAAAAGTGTGGATGATAATGCTATAATAGATGCCGAAGCTAACAGGATTTTCTTTTTCTTTAAAATCATCATCATTAGGGGGTGTATTCTGAAGACCTAAAACATCGCCAGAAATGATCAATTAAATGCTCTTAAAATGTTTTGAAAAGGACGTAAAAGTGATCAAAACCAGTTCAGATGAACATCTCAATCTGTTTGATACGTTACTGATGTAATCGAGGCTTCTTTTCGTCCATGTGAACTCAACTTGCAAATTTTTGGTTGGGACTGTTCTTTACCAAAGAAATCTCTGTCTACAGTTATCACAAAATCGGCCGAACCGTCAATGACACTGATAAGTGTCACAGAAACCTTAATTACACACTCCAACGGCTGAGCTTACAATTTCTGAGCAAAGAAATCGAAATTGCTACTAAGGAATTCTATGGAGAACGTTTGTTGTATCGCGTAAATATTATTTAAAGCAATTACCATTAAAATGATATTAATATTCGATAAAATCAGCAAAAACTGACAGAAAATACTTGTTATGTATCATATTTGTGGTCTGTAATCAAAGAGTTTCTTCTTTGTTGATTGGGAACAAATAAATGTTGTTGGTTGCCATGTTAAAAGTGAAGTCGTGCAATTTAATGTAATATCTAATATAATTTGGCGACGAGGATTAAAGAAAGTAAGAAAACATTGATAAAAAATATATGTCACTAACAAGTAACGGACATGACAGGTAATGAAGATGCGGCTGCACAAATGCGCATTATAGGACCGACAATTGGACACGTAGGACAGTTTGATGTCAATGCATCGTGGTCAAATTATCAAGAAAGACGAATTCTTTTTTGAAGCGAATAATGTCAGTAATGAAAATAAAAAAAGGCGCTATTCTCTTAGCTCAGTTTGGTGCACAAGCATATGAAGTTTTACGATCCTTATTGACACCGCAAACCCCTAAAGACTTCACGTACACTGAAATTACGGCAAAACTGCAAACGCTTTTAACCCTACACCTAATGAAATAGTCGAAAGATTTAATTTTAATAAAAGAGTCGAGAAGAAAGATGAATCTATGGCAGAATTTATTTATTTAGTCGAAAACTGTATGTGACGTATGGGGGAGAAAATCATCTGCGCACGCTTTCTTGAGTTTCAGAATCCCTTCCCAACAATTTAACTATTAATAGTTGAAAGATTAATAATAATAATAACAAATTTAAAAAAGTGAGAGATTAACATTCCAAAAACTAGATATTTTCGTTGCCAAATTATAGAAAACTTATTTTTAACGGTAAAGAAACGAACAGACTTGATTTTTCTGTATTGTTAACAAAATAGAAACTCACTCTAAGCTCTACTACCACTACAAGCAAAGGAAAGTTCAACAAAACGTGCGCATAGTGAAGCTACATTTACGTCCAGAAGCAAATCAAGGGGCCACCTCAGCATTTGCTCAATGGATCAGGGAAACTGGACAAAAACCTGATCGAGATGGGGGTCATTGACCCGGAAGTACACTATTTGTTACAGGCATATTGAGTCTTTTTTTTAAATTATACAATGCAAATGTAAACTAATTCATTATACTATATCTTGGTTTTGTTAAAGTAAACATTATGTTTCTTTTTGGCGATCAGTATATTCTCTAATTGTATAGAAACAGTTTTGCAGCAGAAAAGATTTTACTTTTAATTTAAATTTGTGTACCAATTTTAATTGTTTAATTTCATCTGGCAATGCATTGTAAAGTAGCGTACATGTATTGTATGTGGATATCTTGTAGTGAGCTGTTGATACTGACACTTGATGAACATGATTTCTACATCGAGTATTGTAACTATAAATATCAGTATTACATGAAAATATGTTCCCACCGTTAAGTAAGTCAGTTTTGACAAATACTACAGACTCATAAATAAATAGGCAAGGCAATGGTAAGATTCCAAGCTCAATGAAAAGCGGCTTTCACGGATCACGTGGATGGGATTTTTTCATTATTCGGATAATTTTCTTTTGCAATCTAAATGTCTGGGAACTAAAGGATGAGCTTCCCCAGAATATTATGCCATTCGTAGCGGATCTCCGTAAATTAACTAAATTTTGTAATTTTAAAGAATTGAATAATATGCTTCGAGATAGAATAGTGTGTGGAGTTGCTGACGAAGGATTACAAAAGAAATTATTTGCAGAATGTAATTTAACATTTGAAAGTGTCTTAGAACTCGCTATTGCAGCCGAAACAGCTCGAAAAAAATGTTGAAGATGTTAGGATATCTGGTGAACATTCGATTTCTAAGATAGACATAAAAGTAAACCAGGAGACAAAAACAGAAGGAAATTAAACCCGTGTTATCATTATGGTGAATTGCATAATGGGTCTACTCGTAAATTCAAAGACGTAAAATGCAATTATTGTAATAAGAAGGAACATATAGTTAAAGTATGTTTTGAGAAAAAGAAAGTTAACAGGGAACAAAACGTCCAAATCACAAGTAAGAAAATGAGGAAACCTAAAAACTGTAATTTACTGGAGGAGGAAGAATGCGATTTGTACACATTGTATGCCAGTCATGCTGTTGGGGAACAAGAAAAAATCATCGCTGATGTAAAATTGAATGGCGTTTTAGTTAAAATGGAAGTAGACTCTGGCGCTGTACGTAGTATAATCAAGAGAGAAACGTGGGAAAAAATTAGAGAAAGTAATTTAAAATGTAATTTAAAAGTCATTGTTGAATCTCCAAACTTGGACACAACAGAAAATTGACATTTTGGGGGAAACCGTCATAAAGGTCCAATACAAAACAATATGTAAATATTTAAAAGTAACTAGTGAGAACCCGTCAAAATTTGACGGTGAGATCTGAGATGAATGTAAAATACTGTGCCCAGACTAATGTTCACAATATATTGCGTTGTTTGGATCTTCAGGGTATAACGAAGATATTTTGTGACGTAGAGTTTCCAAAATTTTGAACATGTATGGCCCATGACCAGGTGGCAATGCAATATCGGCACAAAAGAAAGTGCATTATTATACTGACGAATATTACTTCTAAAGTTTTTTGATGTGTCACCACCTATAAACAACTTTGATTTCTTCTGGCATATTGCTGGAAGGTAAACTTATTTTCCCATTTAAGCAACACAGAGTAAACTCGTTTACAGAATTTCTCTCACATGGGAAGTGCAAAGCAGAACAAAACTGACATTTCATAGACAACGACCCAACAGGGAACGAAATGACTTCACTAACACGAAACCTACGCTGACTTTCTCTTTCCCTGTGACCACTTAATAATGTACATTTGCGTCTTTTGGGGCGCGTGGGCAACTATCGACATAACCTGTGTACAACTTCAGTGCTTAAGTACAACCGAGCAAAACCCACTGTCCGAATGTTCTCTACAAAATACACCACAAAAGCAAATACATGCAAACTGTCAACGCCACAATGCAATTATTACACTGAAACAAAACCTTGACGAATTGTAAATAAATCTCAACAATCAAAACTAAACATCAAGCAGCGCCACCATGAAGCAGTTTTGGAAGAAAACAATTGACTATTGATAAGCGTTCTATGAAAGAATGATTTAATTAATTAATTTACACCGTAAATGTTGGTGAATCAACACTAACAATATCTGATAACACATCCAGAGATCATATTGTTTCATTTAAAGGAAAAAATACTACAATCGGTTCAGTAGAAGCTTTAAACGAAGCCATGGCAGAATACCTTATTTTTTTAAATATATAGATTGTATCTGCCAGTGGTGGATGTGATCTGCTAGATCGCAATTGGTTTAAAGAGCTAGGTATTTCAGTGCAGGGTGTATGCAGTATCGAAAAAACAGCGGAATCAGATCACATACCATTACAAAAATATTCTACAGTATTCCAAGAAACTTAGAATGTTTAGAGGTGATCCAATAAAGTTAAAATTAAATGAAAATGCATCACCTGTGTTTTTGAAAAGTAGACAAGTACCGTTTGCTCTGAAACCGGCCGTCGAAAATGAATTAGAAAAATTAATTCATCAAGGAATTCTAGAACCAACAGATTACTCCGAGTGGGCAACACCATTGGTTACAGTAAGGAGGAGTGATGGAAAGTTAAGACTGTGGAGACTATAGAAGTACTGTCAATCCAGCTAATGCGGAACTTCTACCCTACCTACCATCCCGGAAATGTTAAATTTGTTGACACCTGCAACTGTTTTTTCGACATTAGATCTTTCACAAGCGTATCAACAAATCAGGGTCGACAAAGAAACGTCAGAAATTCTTACAATAAATACTCATAAGGGATTGTAAAAGTAAAAAGATTACCTTTTGGAATTTCCATTGCGCCAGGACTCGTTCAAAGAATTATGGATTCATTACTGGCATCGATTTCCGGAACAAAGGTTTATTTAGACGATATTATTGTATTCGGTAGAAATCAAGAGGAGCACAATGATATTTTGAAAATAGTACTTGATAAACTTCAAGATACAGAATTAACTCTAAAGAAAGAAAAGTGTAGAATTGGATTAAAAGAACTAAAATTTCTGGGTTACATTATTGGGGAGAAAGGAGTACGACCTTCTGAAGATAGGGTAAAGGCAATAAAAGAAGCTCCTCGACCTAATAATAAAGAAGAATTAGTCATTTTTAGGACTAGTAAATTTTTATAATCGCTTTTAAAAAAAATAAGTCTAATATAGTAGAACCTTTGCATCGGTTGTTGGACAAAAAGTCATGGCGATGGGCAAAAATACATGAAGAAGCATTTAATAACCTAAAAGAACTTATGAGCTCGGATTTGATTTTGGCCCATTATGATGAAACGAAAGAAT
This sequence comes from Teleogryllus occipitalis, assembly GCA_011170035.1. Classification (NCBI taxonomy): domain Eukaryota; kingdom Metazoa; phylum Arthropoda; class Insecta; order Orthoptera; family Gryllidae; genus Teleogryllus; species Teleogryllus occipitalis. Next base: position 63,260 of record BLKR01002976.1, read on the forward strand.
TGATTTTGAATTGTGATGCTTCGCCTTATGGAATTGGTGTTGTTTTAGCACAAAAGGAAAATAATACGGAAAAAAACAATTGCTTATTGGTCTCGCACATTAGGTAAATGTGAAAGAAATTATGCTCAAATAGACAAGGAAGCGCTTTCTATCGTTGGAGGAGTGAAACATTTCCATCAGTATGTAGCAGGAAGAGAATTTTAACTGATCATCGCCCTCTGTTAGGATTATTAAGCCTTAAAAAGCCAATCCCAACAATATTGTCAGCGAGAATGTTACGTTGGTGTTTGATGCTTAGTGCTTATAATTATAAATTACAATATAAGGAAGGAAAAGAAAATTCAAATACTGTCTTAGCCGATTACCTTTACATGATAGCAAAGATGAGAAAGTATCTCCTGGGGATATTCTTTTATTAGAATCTAACAACAGACCTATTCGAATAGAAGGAATTTGTAAAGAAACATCCAAAGATGCGATTTTATCAAAGGTACGATACTGGACGTGGCATCAATGGACAAACACTGAACTTTCAGAAGAATTCAAACTGTATCAGTGAAAGCAAACTGAAATTTCTGTGCATAAAGATTGTCTCCTGTGGGGAAATCGTTTAATAGCACCTGAAGTGACGCGGTAAACCTTTTTGGGATTATTACATGCCAATCATCCAGGAATAGGGGTAATGAAATCGTGTGTCCGAAGTTATGTTTGGTGGCCAAACATTGATAAAGATATAGAAGATTGTGTAAATCATTGCAGAAAATGTCAATTGAGTGCTAATAGTCCACCGGAAGCTCCTAATCAGACTTTTAAAAAACCTCAAAATCCATGGTCAACTTTACATATTGACTGTGCGGGTCCGTTTAAAGGCAAAACTTTTTAAGATAATGGTTGACGCAACGTTAAAATGGCTGGAAGTTGACTTAATGAAATATATGACATCCAATGAAGTTATCAAAACTTTGAGAAGAATTTTCGCTAGAATGGGAATCCCATATCGAATAATACCAGATAACGGTCGAGCATTCACATCGAAAGAACTCCGTGAATTCTACGACAAGAATTTTATAAAATTTTCTACCATATCGCCTTATCATCCATCTAGTAATGGCCAAGCGGAACGAATGGTACAAACCTTCAAGAAAATTTTAACAAAACTAGAATATGGTGATCCTGATCTTCAGCTGCAAAGAAAGCTTTTTAAACAGCATACGACAGCACATTCAGGAACTGGGAAATCACCTGCAGAACTTCTAATGGGAAGAAAACTACGATCTGTTTTTGATAAAATGCACCCATATGCTTGGAGAGAAAAAGAGGACATAACCAAAAACTCGATTCAGAAACTAAGAACATTTTACTTATACGATTTAGTTTATTTAAGGAATTTTAACTCGTCTGGACCAAAATGGATAGGAGTAATTGACGAGATTATAGGACCTGTTTCATACAATATTAAACTGCAGAACGGAACACTAGTCAAACGACATGTGGATCACATAAGAAGATTTCAGGAGACAGAAAGAGAGAATCATAAAAGTAAACACTCAGTTATTACTGAAACTGCTAGTGAGACGACTAATTTGTCTGAACCTGATGTAGGAGCTGCTCCGCCTCTTGAAAGCCATCCATCTACGAGCACTTCTTCATCGGGGAGAGTGAGACCTCGCGCGGCGGAAGTGACACCGTTTTGAGACCTTGAGAGACTTAAAAAAACAAATTATTTAAAAGATTATATTTTAAGTTAGAAAAGGGAGAAAGTGTTATGTATATTATTTGTGTTCTGTAACCAAAGAGTTTCGTGTTTGTTGAGTGGGAACAAATAAATGTTGTTGTTGTTGGTTGCCATGTTAAAATAATAAATAGATCATGTTAAAAGTGAAGTCGTGCAATTTAATGTAATATCTAATAAAGACTAAAAGGTGACTTATCAGCCGAAATCGACCAAAAATGCAACAAAAAGGGCTATTTCCTTTCGTCATTACATAAAATGAATATCTATACTAAAAGTTATTGTTCTAAAATGAAAAGAAAAATAATTACATTTCATTCAAATTCGCCTCATGATCATCGTGGTTTTGTCACTACCTCCTTTATCTACACACGTATCATTGTTTCTTTTTGATCTTTTCCATAATGCGACGTCCTCAGAGTTTTTAAGACCTTCTGAAAGTTTGGTCCGATGAATTTACGTTCGTATAGTCTCTCAAATGATGCCACCTAAGAACATTCTCTTCACTGTCACCAGCTTTTCTTCCTATTCCGCTCTTATTCATGGTTCTTTAACTGTTCTTTCACATTCCTTGATAGAGTAATGACCACGATGTAAGAGAATATTTTCGCGGGGGACGGAGATAGCGGTAAGTTTCTAAGTTTGGGAAGTTGATGCTTGGAAAACATTTGTTTATAATTCTTTTCTGTGGTTGGAAGTAAAATGCGTACGCACTTGAATCAATAAGAATTTTTCTTAATTTCCTTCTTTTGCAAAACAGATTCGCACTCGCCAGGCGTCGAACCCAGAGTCCGCGAGGCCTCCCGTAACGCGCGTCGTGAAACAAAATCTCATCAACGATTTTTATTTATTTTCACGTTACATTTTACTTGATACAGTGCTTTTTGTTGAAGATTCTTGCTTTATCGATCCATTCAAAAATATTGGTTTGAATTGCCCGGCAAATTCGCAGTGGTTACAGAGAATACTACCGCGAATATAATTACGTATTATAGATACCATATTTTTACCGTCTTTACAACTTAGTGGTACGTCAGTTTTACGAATTTCATGACATGGAAAGGCAATGTAAAAACAAACCCTGATTAGGCTTAATCTGTGAATATAAAACGACCCCGTATTTTTCATCCAGGAAATTTAGGAAAGCCCCCGACTTATATTCCGGATAATACTTGATAAATAATCACTTGATAATACTTGATTTAAATTTCTGTGTCTCGATGGAAGGGTCAGTTTGTATTGTAATGAATATGATAAAAATTATGTTAATTATATGTATATTTAATTTAATCGACCCTAAGCTGGGGAAGCCATTTGAAATGAATCTTATTACGAGAACCTGATAACTTCTATAAATATTCACAGTACGATTGGCCCACATTCGCCAGCTATTGAAATAAATCTATAATTCCAACAAATATTCATTAACTTAATGTTTCCATATGATTGAAGCCTTTACTATCAATGTTAATATTTATTTATATGTAATTCTGTTGTCCTGCTCTGTTCACGTCCTTATTTTATAATCAAAGATTTTAGCATTGTACATTATTTTACAACACTTTGCCAGATGACATTAAACGATTAAATTCAATAGAAAAGTTTAAATCCAAAGTGAAATTGTTTCTGCTGCATAACTGTTTCTGTACAATTAGAGACTATACTGACCATCACAAGAAAAGTAACATTAATTTTAACAATGATACATAATGCATTATTTACCATTTCGACTGTATAAATGTGTATAAACAACCTGTAACAAGTATTGTACTGCAGCCTCAGGGTCAATGACCCCCTATCTCGATCAGGTTTTTCGTCCAGTTTCCCTGATCCATTGAGCAAACGCTGAGATGGCCCCTTGTTTTGCTTCTGGACATAAATGTAACTTCATTATCTGTGCACGTCTTCTAGAATTCATTGGGAAATATAATTATTCAAATTATCGTTTCCATGTTGTTGCGGCAGAAAGTATTATTCCTTGACGAAGGACATCATGAATAAGAGCCCAAAATGTATTGCTTATTTATCCTTGAAAATAGATTTTATTACATGAGAGCTTTTTTTAAAAAAAATATTGTTTTCACAATTCATGTAGTATATGACTGTAGGGATCTCAAAATTTTGAAAATGTGCACAGAATTCACTTCTTCCCATAGCACGTTATACGCAGTTTCAACTGTTTTTTGACGTAAAATAAATAAATATATTTTTAATATTTTCTTACTCGTGGGAATCGACATACGGTACTTACCTTGTCGCATGCAAACGTGCTGTCTGTACAGATCAATGATTTCTGGAAGGTCTGATAGTTTAAACTATTCTTTGATTGATCAGCCTTTTTTCAGATATAAACAATATTTATTCATAAATCAAACTAACAACTAAATATAACATAAACTAAAATTATCAAGAGTCGGTTCGGTACCTAGACATACTTTGTCTAGATGGTGTTGATACAACTCAGTCTTTCTTTTTATGTACAGCGTTATGTGAAAGGAATATGATTACATTAAAAAGAGTAAAGACATTCCTGAGAAATTCCATGGGAAACATCAGGATCTGTAATTTCAGTACCCTGGCTGTCGAGAAGTGCTGCTAAATTAACTGTGCAGAAACGACAGCTATAAAGAACAAATTATCGACGCTTTTTATGAATAAGCAGAAATGAATGGAGATAATTTACAAAAAAGAAAAAAGTAAATAAAATGTAAGATAAGATTTTCAGGATACCGAACTGCAAGACTCTAGCTTCGCCACTGCTTCCTGTACAAATCAACTTAAATGTTCGTGCTTAATATCTTCACGCCCATTCGAAGACTTCTCAGCTGAATTCTGGATAAAGAATGTCCAAAGCCCACCACGTCGTCTCTCTTCGGTCGCCGCCATGATGTACATACTTTGCCTTGCTTCACGTGATATTACCCGATGTGAATTTCTAACTTAAAAAAATGTCAACTGCAATTTTGCCAAGTTATTCCCGGTTCGTCGAATAATTATAATTTTTATAAATCAAGCACTGCCTACACATTTTTGTTAGAAGTGGTTTTGCTTCCCTATTCAGGTCATCGTCTCCTATATTACTTCAGTAGTATAGATACCTTTTGCGGCTCTCACACGCAGCCAATCTTTATAAATAAGGTCTCTAAAGAAAGAGAATTTCACGGAGTCGCGACTAATTGCACTTTGACTTTAAAGATATGAAGAATTTGTTTGAAGAATAGCATATAAATATTATTGTCAAATGCAACCCGCAACACCCGGCCGCATTTTTTAATCTATATCGTTAAATATCTCATAAAGCGTTTTGGGATCTTAAAAAGTGAAACTTTGAGGTCGAAGGCCAAAGAATCGTTCCTCACACCACATGTTAAAGCAGATCGTACTATATACGTGATGACATCTTGATCATTAAATTACATGTTTGCTGGTTCGACGCTTCTTGATTCTACCCCACCTGTTCAGAGCCTGTAGAATCTTAAACTTATGTGAAATTAAACGAATTATTTGATATTCTATGCGATTGAATTACACGTGTGTATACCTCTCTGCTCGGTAATAAATACAAGTAAGGTTTTGACAAGGCTGTGTTGTATTGTTATCAGTTACAAGGAAACATATAGAACAAGTGACTGATGAAAAGAGGGTTTTGAAAATATATTACAGGCTTAATATGGAAATGGAAAAATAGGGAAGAGGGTGGAGTTCAATATGCAAGAGTTCTCGCACGGGTACTCGTATAGTGCCGTTGTACTGTGAATGTTCGTCCTTCCCAGGCTTGTTTATTTATTTATTTATTACCTGTATGTTTTGACTTCACTCCCTGTGTATGCAGACATTAAAACCTATCAACGTAATATTTAATAAATGTTTTATTAATGTTTATATTAATAACATGGGAAGGATCTCTGGCTTGTTAGAGTATGTAGTTGCTTTTCTTCTAAATATTCAGTTATTTTAAAATGTGCAGAATTAGTATTTATCCTTACTTAAGCTATGTATAAATAATAAATTTAAAATCAACATAATTCACAAATGACCCAATCACCAAAATAAACTAATAAAAAGTTCCTGAAGTGCTTGATAAAAGTGTCAATGTAAATTTTTACACAAAATGCACTGTGCTTGAATTCCTCTATATACTATTTGGTGGAACATGCAAACTTCCTTGGAAAAACGAATGCATTTTGTAAATGAGTATGCCAAGAAACATTTCCACAGTTTGAGAACTTAAGTAATCTTATATCAAACATGTATTTGCATGGTAATAGTGTCTCTAGTTACATTTGTTTTGGCTGCCTTAACATGGAAGCAATCATCTCAAAAGTCAAATGGTAGAATACCACTTGTACATAGGGACTGCAAATGTGTACAAAGTTTGATGTTCAATATCATTTGTTCAACAGTGAAACATGTCTTTGTGGTTTGCCTTCTCATCGTGAATATTTGAACAGATTGATTCAGAAATCATTTTATAGACAAATCAGCTTCAATTTTTTATAGACAACGTATCACATTTTGTTTTATTAATGGACTTCAATGCCACGTTTCGAAATCATCCTTTGATTTCTTCTTCAGGCTAATACAACATACAGACAAAATACAATATGCTACAATCATTGCTTAAATTTATAATTACATTTATAAAATAACCTCATAACATTAATATCAAAATTACTAAAATTCACAGTAAAAAGACAAACTACATAATTCATCATTATAATGAAATTGAAACTTACCAAACCTTGGTAATTACATATCATTAATTGAAAAATAAAATATAAGTTAAAAAACACATCTTTGGGCTAAAATATGCCTTTGTCAACATAATAAAACATCCAAATAAACATATATAAAAACTAGTTTTCCCCATCACACCAGCAGGGTGGACGGAAAACTAGTAACTTGGAAACCATTAACCTCACATAATACAGTCTACTTAAAAAAAAAAAAAAGTTGAAGATAGGTGTTTTCAAAGTTTTTTTTTTTTTCGTTTTTTTTTTTGTTTAAAGAAGTTCAAGATAGGTGTAGTTTTAGGGTTAGTGGATAAAATGGTAAAGTTGTCTGATAAATGTTATTACGAAAAGAACTTGGAGTTGATATTTAATTTGTTGTTATGTAATAATTATCCTATAAAATTCATTTCTAAATATGTGAATCAAAGGTTGAATAGATATGTATATATGAATAGTCTAGACAATAAGAACAAAACCTCTGAGATTAGTTACAAAGAATGTGTTAATATGGTTCTACCGTATGTACCATGTATTAAGAATAGGATAATTAACATCTTTAAGAATAAGTACAATGTTAACATTATAGACAGGGTAGTGAATCAAAAACATGTTATAACTAAGTTAAAAGATCATGTTAATAAGCTTGACCAACAGAATGTTGTTTATAAGATTCCTTGCCAATCGTGTAACAAATGCTATGTAGGACAAACCTGCAGAAAATTAAAAACACGACTTAGTGAACACAAAAACAATATAAAAAAATGTAGTCATAATTATAATTCGGTTTCCAATCATGTCATTAGTACTCAACATCGGTTTAATACGGTTTGATACATCAGATGAATACTGAGGTTATATGTATAGAACAGAATAAGAAGAAAAAATTGATTTTAGAAACTTTACATATAAAAAATAATAAAACTGTAAATTCCATGATAGAGTCAAATAAGTTTACAAGATGTTATGATAGTATTGTACAATCACTGAGTGAAACATAGAGTGCATGTTCTTTGGAAGTAGACTGTATTATACGAGGTTAATGGTTTCCAAGTTATTAGTTTTCCACCACCCTGCTGGTGTGATGGGGAAAACTAGTTTTCAATGTATGTTTATTTGGATGTTATATTATGTTGACAAAGGCATATTTTAGCCCAAAGATGTGTTTTACTTATATTTATTTTTCAATTATTGACATGTAATTACCAAGGTTTGGTAAGTTTCAATTTTATTATAATGATGAATTATGTAGTTTGTTTTTTTTTACTGTAAAGTTTTAGTAATTTTTATATTATTGTTATGAGGTTATTTTATAAATGTAATTATAAATTTAAGCAATGATTGTAGCATATTGCATTTTGTCTGTATGTTGTATTAGCCTGAAGAAGAAATCAAGGGATGATTTCGAAACGTCGCATTGAAGTCCATTAATAAAACAAAATGTGATACGTTGTCTATAATAAATTGAAGCTGTTTTTGTCTATAAATCCTTGCTGCCAAAGACAGCTTATTTACAAAAAAAATATTAGCAAGAAATCATTTTTAAAAGATGTTCTTGGTGTCGATTTTTTAAATTGAATTTTAGATTATGGCACCATCCTCTTAACTCTATTGATTGTAACCGCATGGTGGAAATAACACCATGTGTAAACAAAGCAAAACAATTGAAGTATTGGAGTTCTAACATTCAATTTATATGTTGGTTTCAACCAAACAAGTTTTCATTTCAAATTATCATTATTCAACATCAGTTAGAGTCTGCTCTAACAGTATTTACCCAAGACTGCCAGGCATTCAAGTACTATTACTAATAATATGCTCCTGTTTGTAGTAGTATTTAAGATCATTTATCTTAGTCATTAACTGTTCTTGTTCATTAACTTGTTATGTGTGAATACGTGTCTTTTGTATGCCCAAATAAAAATTTAATTGATGTATTTGTTATTTATTCAAAACTGTTTGTACTATGAAGTGCAAATTGTGCATGTTTTCTCGAACTTGAGGATCTCTGCCCTAAGGGCCGGTTTCCTCAAACGAAGAGTAAGAGTTTACTCTGGAGTAAAATCATGTTTACACGAGAGTATCTTCTTGGAGCGTTTCACCAACACTTTACTAGTCGCGCGACTTTCCTTGACGTCTGAACTCCCTAGTGCTCAACATAGCACGACTCGGTATGATCTGGTCAGAATATTGGTCTCACACGGAACGGCACGGCAAGATTGTCAGAGCTGCCTACTTCTACTTTCGAATGAATTCTGTTCTCGCGTTTTCGCTGTTATTGTTGTGCCCTGTGATTTATTCGATTTGGATTTTGGTGATTACGATTACGATTCGATTGTTAGAAAGTGGAGACATTGTTGATTGGAGGTCTCGCTTCTTTGTGAAAATGAAGCTCTTCATGGAAGACGGGCGGGAAAAGAGTACGTAATAAATGAAATGGCTGCAGGTGCTGATCATAGTCATTCGTCTTCCTCCCTACAATTGCGACTTAAATGCAATTGAGCTTGCATGGGCAAAAACTAAAAGGTATTTTACGGAACAAAATGTATCTGGGGACATGTCAGCTACACATCTGCGTGAATTAACAGTCAGAGGGTTTGAAGCTGTAACTGTTTCGGACTGGGAAGGTTACTGCAACCATGTAAAACATCTAGAAAAAGAATACTGGCAAAAAGACGGGATAATGGAAATTGTAGTGAAAGACATTGTAATTAATACTACAGAGAATTCAAGCGATGATTCACATTATTCAGAAGATAAAAATTAAGTACGTACACTAATATCTTATCTCCTTAATAAGCAATATTATCATTATATAATTAATTTCATTTGTGGGTGCTATTAATTACGTTATTATTTGTTCTATTTTATCGTCTATAATGTCCTGTTGTATTAAGAGTGAAAGAGGCGCGAATAGTATTAATAATGTTACAGTTGGCAACTCCCGTCGGATGTGACGTAGGGAGAAGTCTCCTCTCCCCACACCCCGCGCTGGGAGACGTCAAGAAAAGTCGCGCGACTAGTACTTGAGTGTAAGGGCCGGTTTCACCAACAGCCGAGTATAGTTAAGAGTAGTTACTCGGGAGTAAGCATTACTCCACGATAGTTACTCTCGAGTAAAATATAAGCGTTTCACCACGCTTCTAGAGGGTTATGTTACTCTAGAGTACATACTCCCCAATTTATTCCGCGTACCCGTTGAACACGCAATTTTTCATAAACAGTAGACAGCGATTCAAGAGGCCGTGAACGAGAGTAACGCTGTGAACCATTACGGACCAACGGGAACCTCTGGTTATAACCTTTAATTTCAGTTTTGGAGTTCTTGGCGTCTTGGTCTTAGTTTTGTGTGGTGATTTGAGATAGCGTAGCTTATTTCTTAGTTTTTGTATCTTTATTTCTTAATATTTCTTAGTCTAGGTTTTCGAATGTATATTATTACGAAATAGTACGAAAATGTCTAGTTTTTCAAATGTTAACCTCGCGCTTTTAAAAGAAATGTTTGTTTTATTTTTTAAAACTTTTATTCATCTTTCAACTATTAGTTATAGTTAAAACGTTGGGAAAGGATTCTGGAAGGCAAGAAAACGTACGCAGATGATCTTCTCCCCCATACGTCATATACAGTTTATTACTGTTTTTGACTAAATAAATAAGTACTTTTAGTTACTGTTCTTATTTTTCCTTTTCTTGTCATATATTTACTATCTTTATTTCGTATCCACATCGGTGAAAATAGTTATTTACGATATTAGTGTCGTAATACATCTGATTACAATACGAGATTGGAAATTTGCCAAACGAGGCCGTTAGGCCGAGTTTGGTAACCAATTGAGTATTGTAATCAGATGTTACGACACGAATGTCGTACAACGTTTTATCCACTTTGTAAAAATTTGTTAGATTTAAGATTAAAATTTTCATTTAGTATTCACATTTTTTCCCTTTAAGTGGCGACACAGTTCTTAACGAGGAGAACAATTGAAACGTGCATGGTGTACACATTTCGACAACATGAGCGAATGCAGTTCAGACTCAGAAATAGAAATAGCAGTAAATGCTGCTATAGATTCTTTGTTACCGTACAAATCAAAGAAGAAACATAAGCGTAAGTACTCAATTTTTAAGGATTGGTGTGAAAACAAAAACGTTCATTGCATATCAGAAACCGTAAATAGAACAATATAAAGAAACCGTAAATAGTACAATATCAGATGTTTCAAATTGGTTCCGAAATAACAAATTAATAGTAAACGAAAAGAAAACGGTTTTAATGCAGTTTTCCATTTCAAATAAACAATTCTGTGCTCCATTGAAAATGAACAGTGTACCATTGACTGATGTTAAGGCAACAAAATTTTTAGGTCTCTCAATTCAGTCAAACCTTAAATGGAACGTCCATTTAAATGAATTGAACACAAAATTAAGTTCATTATGCTACGCGTTCAGAATTCTTGCAAATTCAGTCAGCCTTCATACTGCTCGTTGTGTATACTTCGCGAATATTCATTCCCGCCTGAGATATGGCATAATATTCTGGGGAAATACATCTTATAGCTCCCAGACTTTTAGATTACAAAAACGAATTGTACGAATAATAACCAAATCCCACCCACGTGATTCATGTAAGCCTCTCTTCATTAATCTAGGAATTCTACCATTACCGTGTCTTTTTATTTACGAATCAGTGGTTTTTGTAAAAAATGACTTGCTCAAGGGCGGGAATATATTTTCAGAAAATGCCGAAGTCTATTACTATAACACTCGACGTAGAAATCATATTCATCAGGTGACAGTATCAACAGCTCATTACAAAAAATTCACATACAATACATGTACATTATTTTACAACACTTTGCCAGATGACATTAAACGATTAAATTCAATAGAAAAGTTTAAATCCCAAGTGAAATCGTTTCTGCTGCATAACTGTTTCTATACAATTAGAGAGTATACTGAGCATCACAAGAAAAGTAACATTAATTTTAACAATGATACATAATGCATTATTTACCATTTGGACTGTATAAATAAGTATAAACAACCTGTAACAACTATTTACAACACAGCTTCCGGGTCAATGACCCCCATCTCGATCAGGTTTTTCGTCCAGTTTCCCTGATCCATTGAGCAAATGCTGAGATGGCCCCTTGTTTTGCTTCTGGACATAAATGTAACTTCATTTTCTGTGCACGTCTTCTAGAATTCAGTGGGAAATACAATTATTCAAATTATCGTTTCCATGTTGTCGCGGCAGGAAGTAATAAGAGCCAAAATTTATTGCTTATTTATCCTTGAAAATAGATTTTATTACATGGGAGTTTTTGTTTTTTTTTCTCCCTTTCAAAATTCAAAATTTATTGTTATTTATCCTTGAAAATCGATTTTATTACATGGGAGTTTTTTGTTTTTTTCTCCCTTTCAAAATTCAAAACTTAAGAAGTATATGATTTAGTGTAGGGATCACAGAATTTTGAAAATGTGCACACAATTCACTTTTCCCCATAGCCCGTCATACGCAGTTTTTAACTGTTTTTGACGTAAATAAATAAATAAATAAATAAATAAATAGAAAAAGGTTTAATGGCTTATTTGGCTAATCGGGAGAATAGCTACCCCCCTATGCCAAGGCTACATTAAGTCACATACATTTTTTTTTAAATTTTCTTAGTAGGAAATGACATTTTTTAATGTCTATTTATTTACTATTCCCTCTAAAAGAAATTTTCTTAAAAGTGAGTGTTCCCTTTAAAATAAATTCTCTTAAACGTGAGGGAGGTATATAAACAACGTGAGCGCCGAAGCGACAGCGGAGGCGCGAACCAGGTCTCGAGAGCGAGGGCCGGAAGGCCCTCGCGAACGTAGCACGTTGGATCCGTCGGGTAGCGACGTGCGGTAGCACGTCGCGGACCACTTGGTGAAAAAATGCGTTGGTTAAAGAATTGTGTGGGTTATAAAATTAAATTTGTAGCGTGAAAATTAGGAATAATCAGTTCACTTAATGAGAGTACGTTGCTACGGAGATTTATACGTACAGGGGGCTTTGGAGCAGGGGGGTAGCTATTCTCCCGATCTACCGCTTATTTTTCCGGCAAGTCAGAAAAGGAAAAACCGATTAGTCTTTGGGCCCACTTTTCTATGCTGAAGAATACTTTATTAGTTAAGGATAATATTGATATAAGTAAGTTTACCCAATTGTTAGCATTTTTAAAAAGGAAAAGTGAAGGATATAAAACAAAAAAGTCAAAGATATTTTCAAAAGAAGACATCCATAAATTTTTAATAGAAGCTGACGATGATAATTATTTGTTGATGAAGGTGACCTTAATAATTGGTATATTTGACGCTTGCCGTAGAGATGAGTTAAAGAATCTTAAAATAAGTGATATAGAGGATAGACAAACATGTATTTTAATTAATATACCAAACAGTAAGACTTTAATTGCGAGAGAATTTGTAATTAGTGATGGGAATATTAAAGAATTTAACTGTTTAGAAACATTTCGTAAATATTTTCGCCTTTGGCCTGAAAGTGTCAAGCACGATCGTTTCTTTGTATTTTACGAAAATGGAAAATGTACTTGCCAACCTGTTGGAATAAATACTTTTGGAGGCATTCCGAAGCTAATAGCAAAGTATCTTGGTTTGAAGAACCCTGAAAGATTTACAGGACATTGTTTTCGGCGATCGTCCGCTTCATTACTAGCAAATGCAGGTACTGATATGGATATGCTGAAGAGGCCCGGTGGATAGAAGTCGTCTTCTGTTGCAGAAGAGTATGTGGAATCGTCAGTAGAAAACAAGAAACAAATAGCTATGAAAATTACGAGGGAAAATAGTATTTCAAATAATAATATGAATTGTCAGGCTTCAACATCATCAGGAATTACAATTTCGAATTGCAAGAAATTTGTTGTTAATGTATATAATAAGTAATTAAAACATATTCTTATTGTTATTATTTGAAAAATTGTTAACAAAGTTATTTTCATAATAAATTATTTGAATAATTATTGTTATTCTCAATAGTAGACCATGGAATAGTGCTTATCTCAGAATAACCCTACTCGTATGCCATTACCGCACTAGTGTGGTAATGAAGTTCATTACCACACTAGAGCGGTAAAGTACTTCATTACGAAACAGATTATAATAGCATTATGTTTCACATTACCTAACCAAAGTGGATAAATTTACAGTCCTCCACAGTTCATAATGTACTCGATGAGTTAACAATTTACTTCACAAATAAAATACGTACTTGCACAATTTAAATGATTTTTAATAGACATATCCCATGTTGATTTGGATTATGGACTGATTGCCTATGTATGGGTACCTACAATTCAGAAATAATAGTTTATGAAATGATTCTACTACTTGAATATATTTTTTAGTATGCAAATTATTCGTTTCTAAATCAGCTTTAATTCTTCAAAATAGAAGAGCTGATAATTTAGTCAAACATAACCTCGTGACAAAATCTCGATCGTCATAATTGGGAAACTAATCCATTCTCTCCTACACCTATCTAATACATCTATATTATAGCCTGGAAGGCTGTTGGAAATTCCTGGTTGCAAAGTAAGCTATTCATTGTTCTCAGGATACACCGTGGGGCAACTTCTACTGCAATTTTAATAGCTTCTGATGGAATGCTATCCAATCCGATTGCTTTTCTGACCTTCATGCTATTTGCTGCTTTTTTCAACTCTTCTATCTTGAAAATTTCAACGTCTTCCTGGAATGCTTGAGCTTCAACGTGATCTTCGTTGTCTGGGAAGAGCTGTTGCGCTTTATGTCTTGTTTTCGATAGTCAGACTAAAGGGGGTGTTGTTACCTAACCGTCTGGTGACCATCTTATAACCAGCTTCCCAAATGTCCTGATTCAGCTCTTTACATAGGTTTTGCCAGTTCGTGGTTTTAGACAGTCTTATGAGTCTTAGACATTCGTATCTGGAACTTTTATGGTCAGCAGCGCCAGCAGTTCGTCTTCTGAGGTACACTTCTTTCTTGCCCTCATCAATTTTCTCCTAGTCTGTATGCATTGTTTCCTTTTGTTGTCTATTTCAGAGCTCACCACTAAGGCACCCGGACTTTCTCAGTCGTGTTTTTTGTACAGATAGCTTTGCATACATTTTTCAGGATCTTAGTTATCTCTTCTACAGCCGAACTGTGCTTCTGGGTTATTCTCAATAGTAGACCATGGAATAGTGCTCGTCTCAGAATAACCCTGCTCGTATGCCATTACCGTACTAGTGTGGTAATGAAGTTCATTACCACACTAGAGCGGTAAAGTACTTCATTACGAAACTGATTATAATAGCATAATGTTTCACATTACCTTACCAAAGTGGATAAATATTCTGTTGGTCTGTTGTCTATCAAATAAAAGGTCTGTTGTCTATCAACCATTTGAGGGTGGTTCTGTACACCTGCCAATTTTAATTTAGTGTAATTTTCCCTAATGCCACTATTAGTACTAGTTGCTCCAGCTGTAAATATCTGCATGATTTCACCAAACGCGCTCCGAGACGGATCGCATCTAAGGAGGGGGTAGAGTAACGAATATTGCATCATCTGCCGGAATCTGCTGTGTGGATTGCATCATCTGCCGGCGTCCTCCGAGCTGGATAGTTCCGAAGTATTCGCGGGTCGCGTAAAAGATTGACGCACGTTCCAGAAAGGTCCAGGCGGGCGCCACCCAGGTATAAATTCGCCGCTGCCGGCGGGCGCTAGTCAGTCTGAAGTGGAAGCTGAGCTGTGAAGTGTGTGAATCGCGGCAAACAACGGTGCAGTCGGTGAACAGCAGTGCAGTGGACTGTGCCCAATGACGTGAGCTCTGACCAGCGCCGTGAACTGCAGTCAACGCAGTGGTCTGTTGTCAGCGCATCGGACGGTGGTGAGTGCTTAGGACTGTGCGATAGTGCAAAAGAAGTGAACAGTGAAAATAATCAAGAGAAATGTGCCATAAAAAGAAACAACCAAGTGAAGAACACAAGGACTGTGTTATCTGTACATAAATCAAGTATTTTTAGTGTATCTTTAAGAAACAAAATACACGTTTTTGTTAAAATAATATCTGTGTTTTAATTCACCAAATAGAATCGCAACGATACATAGTAGTGGAAAATTCACAGGAGAACAACTTGCGGACATTCAGGTTCTTCGATCTAACTATCTACAAGACGAACATTTAGAACAATCTAATATCCCTGAAAACGATGGCCCTGTTGAAGGGTCAACCCCCCCCCCAAAAAAAAAATTCCGTCAGTGGTGAAAATTCATCTGGTTATGAATCACACGCTACAAACAAGATGTGAAATCTCTTTCGACGTGAGATCGAACGAATTCATCTACTTCCATTCGAACCTCGTGCTCCATTGAGAATATGCGGAAATACTAAAGCTAATAGAGCGAGAGACAGATAAGTTTGTCTTGAATGAGGTGGTGCAGACCCAAGGAAGAGATCTCGATATTACCGAAATTAATCACATCGTATATGCAACTGGATCTCTGGTATTTCAGATAATTTCCAAGAATTTCAACGACCGGCTGCTAAACATAAATATTTGGAAAAATTGAAATTTTGAAATCTCATAGTACTGTTACGGTCTGATTTAGAAAAATGTTTTAAGCAAGAAATTTGTAGTGAAGTTTGTGATCTTGAAAATTGTAGAGAATCATTTTTGCGCTACGATCAACCAGTACAAAAATATTAGGAAAGAAAAGAACACACACGAAAATTTCGTGTTTTTTGGGGTTACTAAAACTCTTCTCAAAAAACTTGGAGATGAAAAGCTTGTGGTTTTCTTATCAATATCAACAAATAGTAATACCTTCTATCTCACTTTTTGTAAGACGCACCCTTCTTTATTTCCTCATACCCTCTTTTAGATCGTACATGAGCAGAAAACAAATGTTTTCCGGGACAAAGGAACTAATCAAATGCTCCAGATATTAAAAAAACTCAAGTTATTCGCAAGTTTAGTCACTTGTGTGTCTTATTTTTATGAAAGAAATAAACTCAATCTTGACTTTACGTATTGGATCAACACTCATTATATAGTGATCGTATTAAGCAAAGTTTGATGGAAACGTAAGCATATTAAACAGGTAGAAATGCCCGTATTTCTAATCAATAGCTGGATTAGAATGCGAATAGAGTGTTCTGCTGTCCACTAAAATCAATTTGCAATTTGTTAGGAACAATGAGTTGTTGCAATAGAAGCAAAATTCTTTTTGTCCTTTTTTGCACGTCGTCAGTGTGATATGTCAAACTGGAGACACACCCATATTTATAAATGCGATATTTCGCATACAAAAGCTTCGGCATCTTTGCAGGGTTCATCCATCAACCGTCGTTTGTCTATGTTCAGATACACACAGTTATGATCTCTTCCACCATTCGGCTCACCATCAACCCACAAAGTTCTTTGGATAGCGTCCATCGGTTGATCTGGAAAAATCGAAACATTGATGACAATTAATATGCAAGCTTCAATACGACTAGTCGTGCAACAAGTCCACAAAACTTCTCATATTGACTTCATTATTGTGGAACATTATTTGAAAATCGAATGAATAAAATTTTTCATATTTTCGTTATTTTTTTTTCTTTCGAAATTTTTATACTTACATAAAGTTAAATTCAACGAGTTTCCCCAATTACAGGATTATCTAAAAAAAATATGGTGCCGACGTAGTCAGTTACAGCGCGTATATTCCTATATAGAGCATCACTAAAACTTAATCATTTTATCATACACGTATTAGAGAAACTTTCTCGTATACGGAGTAATTTAGGTAATGTAGAGAAAAGTATGTAAAGCTGCGGAAAATCTATTTCGAGATTTCAACGGAAATTCACGAATAATAATACTGATACCGAAAAAGTGTTTTCTTTAAAGTCCGTCCGTCGGTATGTCCATCTATCTTTCCGCGTGTGAACGATTCTAGTGACTCCGTAGGTATTTTACTTTCTCGCTACCGCTTACGTAGTAGAGAGAAAATTATGTAATGCTGCGAGAAAAAACGACGAATTTTCGGCAGAAAAACTCTTATTGCCGGGTCTTCGTAACGAAAAAGTGGATAAATCCAGTTGCCAAATTTATAAAAAAAGTCCTCTAACACGTGGTGTAGACAGAACCTATGTTTTGTGGGTCCTTGATATCGAATAATCGATTGACGGCAAAACGTCTGTCCATCGTCCGTTCGTCCGTCCATCTGTCTGTCTCGGAACAACGCATAAATAGCATTAAACACTTCTTGTCCTGTGGCTGTTGTCCAAGATGTTAATGTAAATCTCACATCTTACTTATTGAACGGGTTAACTCCCAATGTGGAAGAAGCACTGAATGTGGTACAGGTTGACTCGGAGGTAGAACACGAGATGACTTTAGATGTTCCCGTATCATGTCCATTAGAATCCACTTCGGAATGTACAACTGAAGGTGTACCCTATATATCTGGGTACATAGCGTTGTAAATCATATGGTTGTTCTCTTGACATAGATAATGAACAAATGGACAGTTTCTTCTCATTCAGGCGGAAGATGGCTAGGAAAATTTTCTCGGGATGGTTTGATTGTCTTAACAAATAATTGGTTAAATACAATAAAAGAGTTTGAACTTATATTTTCACAATTCAGTGGACACCATAATGTATGCAAACACCGTAATGTGGTACGGATGCTGCAAAATTTTGTTGCAGAAATTTTCATCTGTTAATCCTCAAGTGGTAAAGTTATACGCCAGGACAGGAATATTTATTATGATATATTTAAATATTGAAGTCAAAACAAGAAGAGATGCTGAATTTCACAACCGAAAGGCAAAAAAGTGGCATTGAATTCCATAAAATGTGATGTGATATCGTACTTTCCAAGTAACAATTTATGACAAACTTAAATCATATGAGTCGATTACTTCTTCAGTATAGTTTATAACGGGGGAGGGGGGCTCTTGCGGGCTTTTGGGGGCTCATGGTATCCGACTTCAGCCAATGAGCTTCAGACTCCATTTGCGTCACAATATTAGCTGGAATTTTGAATGCAACCAGATACGAAAATTATTACATCGTTACAAGACATTGAAACAGATTTATGAAGCATTTCTTTTAAATATTGCATCTTGTACACCTCATCGCGTTGTATTTGGTTGGTTACCGTTGAACATAGTCATTTTATACCACGTTCAAAACGTTTCTCAACATTTCTCGCCCTCCATGCAACATGTCGGCCAGCGCCTGGACTGGCTTTTCAAAGTTCCGGTGCTGTGGTCACGTGGTTCGTGACGCAAACTAGTGGTGCGCAGGACGAGCAAAAATCGGTGCACCGGAGGAACTCGCTCATGCATTTCCAGCATGGTTTAAAATGCCCTGCAGTACGCTATTAGAAACATTTATGGCTGGATTATCACTCACTTTATGAAGCTTCTTTCAGAAAACTAGATAATTGATTCCAGATATTGTTGCCGTTCTTTATTCTGAGACAATATTAATAAATATTCTTCTGTATATTAGAATATTTAGCATTATTTAAGCAGCTGCATGGGCGCGACAGCGAGTTGTTCTCGATAGTGACGTCATGCGCAGAAGCCATTGCGCATCCACTCATTTCGCTCTACCTCCTATTCCAGGTACCTTGCCCCACCCTGACCCATACATGTTGAATTCTGAATAAGATAGAAACGAGCGTTTGTTCTTCGATTTGTAATGAGAATTTGGGGAAATTTTCTTAGATGTGAAAATGTACGGATCGTTTAGCATTACTGTTCGGAAAAGGAGTAATGTGAAATTCCTGTAAAAACGAGCACATATGGAGACATATACAATATTGCAGTATTTCATAATTACTATTATATATTTTTGGATCTATTTGCTACAAACAAGCAGATAAATTTTAAACGTAACTGTTGTTTATATAAAAAGGAAATGATAATTAACGTATTATAATATTCGCAAACTTATTATAATGGGCTATACATAAAACATAAATATAAAAATAAATAAACAAACTATTAACAGCATTGGGAACTTTTGTAGTATTATCCAAAAATTTACATGTGAAACGGCAAGCTGGAAGTAATATTTAACAGACGTATCCTTAAATTTGTTTATAATAGTATTCATTCATTTACTATTGCATGTTATTTTTTCAAAAACAAAATGTACGAAGTTGGAAGAGTTTTTGAAGGAAAATTGGCAGCAAAAATGAAACGTTTAAGCGGGCTTTGTTACTACTAACCTCTCTTGCGACAATGACGTTTGATGTGTTTTCATTTCGCTGAATGGCAACTTAGTGCTTTCAAATTCTTGTAATTCATCCCATTGTTGTGATGATTGTATGATGTAGATAATATTCTTATGAAAGGAAATAGTTTGAAAAAAGGTAATAAATTTAACTTAGAACATACACTGCTTTAACATAAGAAGTTTTGATATCTGATTGTGATATTCACAAATTCAAAGCTCACTTCAATGAAATCAAAGCAGTTTTGTGTGAAATTATTCTTGCTTTTCTGAAGAATGTGTACAAATACTCCTTAACTTACCAATTATGAAACAAAAGAGGGTCCAGAAATTTCCAATTTTGTTTATTATTGATATTAAGAACACGAGTACTCTCGGGCTTGTAAGTTTTTGAAAAAATTAAAACTCCGAGTATACCAGGACTTTTAAGTGAAGTGGTTAACATTCATGTTTGTTTCATTTGTAAAACATAGAAATGCCAACTGTTCATGGCTATTGGTTGAAATTTTTTCAAGATACATCTGAGTTTTTAATGTGGCAGAAATTATAGTATTTCAATATTACGATCTATAGTCAATAATGCGAGAAAGTATGTATTGTTGCACAAGTTCAATATAAATTTCCCGCCATCGAACTGGTACAACTTAAAACCCTGGAAATTTGAAACAAGTTCTTAAAATTGTAAGGGTACTTTACATGAAGCCCCTGGGACATATACAAAAGTTTCTCAAAAATAACATTTTTCTTTGAATGTCTTGCAAGAATGGAGTGAAATACACGTATGTTTCTTGCAACTCAGGCCCGAGGTGCCGGCCACGTGCCCACGCCGCATCGGGGCGCCGCGAAATAGATTCAAAAGGCAGCCGCATTGGCACTTCGCACTTTTCATTTTAATTTCGAGCTTTTACTGAGACTTCTACTTCGAGTTCATACTTCTGACTTGTGTCTCAAAGTAGTAGAATTTCACAGAAAACGAAATTTACGAAATTACTGGTAAGAAATAAAAAGTCTTTCCACAATCTACGTATAAGAAGAGGCAATAAATTACACGTAGTGCTTAAAATAAACGGACTGTGAATAATATCTGTAATGCTTACAAATAGTTTCACTTCAACAAGTTATGTAGTCCAACTTTAAACCCTGTACTGATAATATCGTCCCCAGAAAAGCAGTAGTGCAGAATGTTTTCTTACCTAAGGCCGTAAGGAAAGCATTTTCGAGATTGATGTCTTGAAATCCGACGTGTAGATACTTGATGCTATAATCTGCCATCATCGTCAGCAATTGGTTTAGTTCATCCTAGAAAGGAAATGCCAGTGAAGTGTTAATGTTAATCCGACGATTTCTTATCCCGCTTATCTTCGAGCGCACCGAAGATATGGATAAATTATAGTGTTTAGGAAAATTGCTAGAATATGTAGCTTATAGTGTGACAATTAAATTTCAAAAGTTATCGAAAGAATGCACATCAACATATTAACAATAATTGGTTAAGTTTCAACAAATGTTGCCGAATATTGTTAGGAAGACAAAGGGCCTTAAACATGCTCAAAAGCGTACATCACGTTTTGTAATAAAATTGAAAGTAATTATGAAATCAAGGGAATTTACAATGATTTAAATATCATTACATTCTAAAATTACACAAACTGCTTCGTCCTTACGGCACAAACGTCTTTAATACTGTGAAGAAACCGACCTCTATGAGATATTTCAGGCGAATGGAAAATAATTTTATCAATACTGATTTTCTAAAGTCAAATGTAAGACACAGATCAGTTTCGTAATAAGACATGCTAATAATGCTTTGTATTATATAAAAAAGTAATATTTTTTTAAATTTCAGAAACAGTTAAAGTGTTTGTCATATTATGGGGAGGGGAGAAGTGTATTCTGTGCACGTTTTCTTAAGTTCTGAGATCCTTATCCAAACACATATATAAGTTGAATTAAGAATACAGTTTGAATACAGAGAATACAGTTGAATTAAGAAACGAGCGTTTTGGCAAGAATTGACAAGAAAATAATCGCTTCTGTGTAATAAAAACTATTTGCAATGTTAATCAGCTACAGATTTTGGTTATCATGCCCTTCGTGAAGGAATCGACTTACTGCCGAGAGAACATGAACGATAACTTGAATAATTATACTATTTCCCTGAACTTTAGAAAACGTGCACAGATAGTGCAGTTATATTTATACTAATAATATTATAATTATTAATTAATGTAACGTAATTATGCTAATACTACAAAGTAACTTCATTATCATTCATATATTTTAATACTTGAATAATAGTGAAGCTACTTTGTATTACTAGAATACGAGTGTTATAGTAATTTCAAGCCTCGTGTTACCTATTACAACCACCAGCGTGTCATCTTTCGCAGGATGAATGGTTAAATTGAAAGGAACATTTGAGGCCATTGAAATTCTTATGAAGTGGATAAAACGTACGATATATATATATATATATATATATATATATATATATA
>BLKR01002976.1:85568-167117 GCA_011170035.1 Teleogryllus occipitalis
ATATATTTAAAAAAATAAGGTATTCTGCAATGGCTTCGTTTAGAGCTTCTACTGAACCGATTGTTGTATTTTTCTTTTAAATGAAAGAATATGATCCCTAGATGTGTTATCAGATATTGTTTGTGTTGATTCACCAACATTTACTGTGTAAATTAATAAATTAAATCATTCTTTAATAGTACGCTTATCAATGGTCAATTGTTTTATTTCAAAGGGTGGCAGTTTCAAAATCGATATACATGAGTCCACGATGCTTGATGTTTTGTTTTGATTGTTGAGATTTGTTTACAATTCATCAAGGTTTTGTTTCAGTGTAATAATTTCATTGTGGTGTTGACAGTTTGCATGTATTTGCTTCTGTGGCGTATTTTGTAGAGAACACAGTGGGTTTTGCTCGGTTGTACTTTAGTGAAGTTGTTTACAGGTTATGTCGAATTCGGAATCGTTGTCCACCCGCCCCAAAAGACGCAAACGTACATTAACTGGACGCAGGGAAAGAGAAAGTCAACGTAGGTGTCGTGATAGTGAGATCATTTGGTTTTCTATTGGGTCATTGTCTAAGAAATGTCAGTTTTGTTCTGCTTTGTACTTTCCATGTGAGAGAAATTCTGCAAACGATTTACTCTGTGTTGCTTAAATGGGAAAATAAGTTTACCTTCGAGTAATATGCCAGAAGAAATCAAACAGTTGGTAATAGGAGATGATGACACAACAAAAACCTTTAGAAATAATATCCTTCAGTATAATAGTGCTATATCTTTTGTGCCGATATTGCATTGCCACCTGGTCATGGGCCATACGTGTTCAAAATTTTTGGAACTCATCACCGAATATATTCGTTGTACCCTCAAGATCCAAACAATGCAATATATTGTGAACATTAGTCTGGGTACAGTATTTTACAATTATCTCAGATCTCACCGTCAAATTTTGACGGGTTCTCACTAGTATATAGTATATATATATATATATATATATATATATATATATATATGTGTGTGTGTGTGTGTGTGTGTGTGTGTGTGTGTGTGTGTGTGTGTGTGTGTGTGTGTGTGTGTGTGTGTGTGTGTGCGTGCGTGTGCGTGTGCGTGTGCGTGTGCGTGTGTGTGTGTGTAAAACACTAAGGGTTTTATTTAGAAAAAATTGAGCTTTCTACTCAACTAAATTGCGTGATTTTTGCTTTGAATGAAAGGTAGAGGACCCCAGATGTGTTATCGCTTGTTATTATTGACCCGTTTTATAGTATAAACACTGATTTTTAATAATATATTAAAATTTATAGAATGAACGGTTATCTGCCGCCATTTTTAGATCGTTTGGTTGTGTGAATTGCAACAAGAAGGTCTTGAACGATTGCAAGTCCGCACTGGGAGGACTGCTGGCATCATTCCGATTGTCATAGAACGTAATTCGATGAAAGGCTAGGATAAACGGCTCCGTATTAGCGGGGTGCAACAACATATCAAAGTAGGGAAGCTGATGACACGAGGTATGTTCAGTGGCGGCTTGTGGATATTCGTACTTCATACGTGCACATCCAAATTAATTCGCTACAATTGCTCTTAAATACCTCTCAACAAAAGGGAAAAATAAGTTCTGTCAGAGCGTTTCCGAAACATAATTCAAAACTCGCGCTGTTCGGAAGCTGCGATTGACAGTCCGCCACCAATGTCCTTCGTAAAAGCCACTCGGAGCACACTCGCGAAATGCGAACGAGAAAAGAGCGTTGTGGGCTGCCGCGGAGTTGAAGGGGCAAGAAGGAACAACGGAGGCTTATGGACGGATGGGGCACTCAGGCGACGATGGGAGTATTACTGCGCAGACACAGAGGTGATCTCTGCGAGTGCCTTGACATGCCTCGAAGATATAACACTCCGATAGCATAAGTTTTTAAGAGAAGTAAGTGAACAAAGAAATTGTTCACTTACAAGAAAACAAAATTGAACAAAGAAAGGGTGAGATATTTCTCCACTTAAATGCCAAAATAGCAGTTCTTCGTTAGAGTGCGAAACGCGAACGCGTTGATATGCAGTGTTTCATTCATAAGAAAGTTAATTGAACGTTACATGCACATTCTCTTGTGTTTTAAAGTGGGTTGCAATTATAAATCCATTCCCAAGTACTGAAAATCCAACTGTATTTTGTAAACGTATGTTTTTGGCTACTTTTTAATGAGTTTTACAAAACAGAAGTTAATAGTGTTCGTTTTTCTGACAAGTGTTTTCGAGCAAATAACAATGATAAACGTTGAAAATATTAAACGCAAGAAGTCAGTGATTTCAATGAAAGAGTCACAGAAAAAAGTTTTTGGAAAGAAGAAATTTCAAATGGACTTTGTTTTCTGGAACGTGTTGTGTCGACATGCGGTAAGCCGACCCTAGTAGTAAATATTTCGAAAGAGTAAATATTTCGGGCAACCCTCGCTGCTGATGAAAGGTACTATTCAGCATGCTATCGGACGTCCTAAGATGATTTGTGTTTAACTATCATTATTTTGTTATGAATACGTGTATGCATGTAATGCGTGTGTGTGTGTGTGTGTGTGTGTGTGTGTGTGTGAGAGAGAGAGAGAGAGAGAGAGAGAGAGAGAGAGAGAGAGAGAGTAAGGAAGGTAGAAAGAAGAGAAACGTTGCACACTTTAATTGCATGACCACCAGCCGCCACTAGCCATGATGATAGTCTAGTGCGCGGTAGGGGTATTGCAATGTCATACGTTCCACCCCCAACAACCATTTGGATAGTTTCATTTAAAATAATGAGGCATAACTTACCAGAGAGTTAGGAATAGCCAGGTATCCCTTATCGTGAGTGCAAGTGAGGTTTGCATCGAGCCATTTCATTTTGTCTTGGTATAGCTTGTAAGTTCCGAGGCCGGGCACAGTCGTGTAGCCACGGGGGATTAATTGGGGCGGGGCATTGCATTTTGGGGGCGGTGGGCACGCCGGGCATATGCAGGGGGCCGTGGGGCAGGTGAGGTGAATGGGCGGCGCCTGGCAATCGGGAATTGGGGGCAGAGTCGGGCAGTGTACAGCGGGACATGAAGGGCACGAGGGGCACGGCTGGCAAGGGGTCGGGCACTGCGGCTGTCTGGAGGGGCACATCCGCGCGCACAGGTCGACGTCGCTGCCCTGCCTGTCGCTCGTTGCCGCAGTGAGCGCCACCAGCGCTAAAACCCTGTGGAAAGAAATCCACGTAGGTCCTCCACACGGTGCCACTCTGCAACGCAGCCACCGACCAGCGCTACTGAGCGTGGGAAAGGAATGATTCGCGAGTCACCGCTGTGGGTGTCAGGGGCCGCACGGCAGTATACTTGGGTTTTCGTATCGTGGCAGCTGAGGGTATTATCTTCAAGATGGAATATGGCACGGCTTTTCGCGTCTTTTTCGGTCGTGCCGCTAGAGTCGCTTGATCTTCAGCACTGCTTGATAGGTCGCGATCATGCGACATCCTGCGGCAGGACAGAGAAACACGCAAAAAGTGCCATATACCCATTTGAAGATAATACCTTCAGCTGCGAAAACCCAAGTATGGTGACATGACGTCGATAACAAAACATCGATGTTCAAAATTAAAACATTGGTACTAATAATACTTCGACCAAAAATCATCGATATTTTTAAACATCGATGTTGTAAAGCTCGTTTAGTAACCTCTATCATTAAATTTGTGCTTAACAAAAATTTAATTTGACAGATTTTGTGTACACTAGTTAGTAATTAAAATTTAACAGAGGACAGTTAAAAGACGATTCTCCGTGAGCGAAATACGTGGTAAGACGAAGAAATATCAAGGCATTAGGAACATCTCGAGCGACGGATAGTCTGCTCGTTGAAGGTAGTACAGACCGCGTTCGTCAGAATCGAACAAATATACTGACAGTGGCATCATCAGTTATTTCATATATTAACTTTTACAGGTTGTCATTGTGAGATTGTTTCGTCCACGAACGTATCGATGCATCGAAAATGTGAAAACATCGAACACAACATAGATGTTAAAAAAACATTGGCTTCAATATATCGATGCTTACAACACCGATGTTTGTAAAACATGGGCATCGATGTCACATCCCTACGAGGCACCTGAATGTGATCCCTGGGGAACTCGGGATGTTACTGCAATATTTCTCGAAATAATAGAATTAAATTTAACATTTTGATGTAGTGTATTTATTTTTATGAAATTAAAATGATTTTTTTCCCTGAAACTTACAGAACATAGAAATATACTTTTAATTAGTTCACTTAAATTATTGATGGCGCAAAAATTAACATTATCAATATTCACTTAAAACCTTGCTTAACAGTTAGGACGTCGATTAAGAAATGAAACAATAAAGAGAAAAGCGAACCGTGTTTTAGACATGATTAAGAAAAAGTGTCAGTAATTATTAATCTAATAGGCACTTATTTAAGGGGCGCCAAATTTTGGCATTTCTTTATCAAACTCCTGATTACAAGTACTGACATGCTATAGAAAATAGTATTGAAGATAATCCAAAAGTAGAATTGTCCTCCTCATATTTCTTTAGTACAGATATCTCCTAAAATAAATAAATAAGCAAATATAAATTAATAAAATAACTGTCTCCAAGTTCCCAACTCTGTTGCCACTTACCAAACGATCATGGTGCTGTGTCAAAGGCGGCTTGAAGCAGGCTCTGAATGGCAAGTGACCCAAAATCTCGTGTTGGGGGAACGCTGGATAAGTCTTGGACATTGTATCGGGCTAGGCGATAGCCTAGGAAGGGGGAGAAGGATATGAGTAAAGGCGGAAAGCGATAAATGGATAAGAAGCATTGACGCAAAGTAGTTCCCAGTGCATTTGACAATTTTCCTGCTCTTGACAGTACGTGATTCAGAATTTCAGACTGTTAATATTTAGGTTTTACATTTTGCTCTCTAATGTTCACGTTTTTTGTGTTCATTATTCTTCTGTAAGTTTTAAATCATAAATCTATTTTTATGATCAATGTAAATTTTACATTTTATTTTCATTATTGTAATATTTTTATTCACTTGTTAGTCCTTATTTTACTGCATATTTTGAACATATTTAGTCCTTATGTATATAAGACATTTTTAGGTACATGTAATAACATGTACCTAAAAATTTATATGGAATACCATATAAATTCTAGCCCCCCTTATAGGTGCAACAATAATTAGTTTTTTGAACTTCCTGAAACAAGTCCTTGTATGGACTTGTGGGATTTCTCAGTTTCATGATTCGGTGTCTGTCCATGTATCTGCAAATCCGTGTGTCGATTGTTCCGTAATCCTATTGTTCTCACTGTATGTCTGTTTGCCTTTCTGCCCACATCTCTGTCTATCCGTGCTAGCTAATAAACCACACGCTGGTTAAAAAATAACATTCCAACATACATTTGTCTAAAACGAATGGACTGCGAATTTGCAAAAACCCATTTTGAAGCATATTTGACAAGTTGAAGCTCGATTTTCAAAACGCCTACAACTTTTCTGTGAAAATATAGAAAAATACCTTCTAAAGTAAGGGAAAAAGTTAATTTTCAATAAAACATACGTATTTTTGAAAAAAGTACGAATATTCAATTTTTTCTCATCTTGCCTCGTGTAGCTTTCATAAGGAAAAAATTATTTGTCCCAACTTAATCGAAACTGCAATAAAGGGGTTTCAAATTATGTTGCAAAATTTTCTAAAAATTGTGATGGAAATACTACCGAAGTTTTGTATTAGTTTTCGTTTTAGTACTTCCAAAAACATTCTCCTCATTCCTCTTTAAAGCGCTTCAAAGGAGAATGAGGAAACGAGTGGAATCTGCTTATCGTGTCTACAGATATCGGCGGAAACACGAAGATGGAAGATCCGGTAGAATGAGAATATATTACCCGCCAAAGAATGAACATGTATGCTAACCATGTGCCGTTTTGTTTCTTCGTTTATATTACAGGAAGAGTTCTTTCTAAGAATTATTTTCAACTGGCATGTCTTCGGCATGAATCTATGCTAGTTGAACGTATTATAAAATAAATCTCTTTTTAACTAAGTAACTACAGACGCTATGAATGAGTAATTCTTAACATCTAGCGGTGGTACGCGTGGGGAAACACACATTTCATTTTAAAAAATCTTCATAATTCTAGTTGTATAGTTAGACGCCGAAAAATGTTTGAATTTTTGCAATTTTCGATAAATCAGGGATTTCAACGAAAATAAGACCAACCTCTTAAACGTCTTCTACGCCATCCAACAACAAAATTTAATCCAAAATTTGGTGCCTTTTTATAAATTTTTAAAATGTCTTAGGAGTTTCATGTTAAGTATCCCTCAAAATTAAAATGACGGTTTCAAATTCAAGGGGATGCAACATCACTATATTGATTGAGGAATATCAAGTTTGGTGAAAATACTACGTACGTTTTAGCCACTAGCGTAGACCGTCAATCAATTTTTCGGTATCAAGGACCCACAACACGTGGATTCAAACAAAGGGTTAGATGAAGTAATTTACTATTTTAAGGGATTAGATTTATCCCCTTTTTCGTTAGCAGTAGCAATAAGGTGACCGGACGACTCGTATTATTCAGGACAGTCCCTTTTTTTGAGTACCTGTCTCTTTTCCTTTTGAGTGGAAATCGGACGCCAGAAAGTTCCGTTTTCGCGACAATGACTAATCAACAAAAAGAGCTGTTAATATTTTTAAATTCATAATAATGTATCCTCACCTAAATGTAAAGTCACTTAAAGTAACGAGAAAGTAAAAATATTGACTTTTTAGTATCGGAGATTTTATTTTAAAAATTAGAAAAATTAAATTTTACGAACGATACTTATATTTTTACTTTTCAATTGTAATTTTTACTCCTGCAGAATATTGAATAGTAATGAAAGTTAAAATATAATAGAGCAGATCGAGGCATTTTATCCAAAAACATTTCATTCGATTTTAGTGTATAACGATACTTTAATTAAGTAAATAATTGACCATAACTAGAAAAATTAGGTTAGGTTGGTAGAAGCAATAAAGAGGGGGCACCCATTATTAATTCTCCTGTACCTTACTGAGTGTCAACTAGTTGTCGTCCTGCTATTTTCAATTAGGTTAGGTTAGGTTAGGTTAGGCGTGGTTGGATCATGTTTGTTATAAGTCAATATTGTTATCACAATACTGTTTTATGTCAATAGGAGCGATCTTACAGTGAGGCTGCGTGTAATGTATATCCCGACAGAGGACAGTGTGAGAGAGAGAGAGAGAGAGAGAGAGAGAGAGTGAGAGACAGACAGACAGACAGACAGACGGGCAGACAGACACGGAGGCAGCGAAACAAAGGAGGAAGTAGTTACCATATTGGTCAATTATTATCAAGGGTTTAAAAGATGGCAACTTAATGTAAATAGTTTATTTTTCAGATATTTGAATCTGACGCAATGTTTCCTACCACACACATGCCCATTTTCAAGTGGTCAAAAATGTATAAGAAATGTCAAACCTTCCAGACGACATTCTCCAAAACTGGGCCAATAGTGCAGTCAGACTTACCGAAGGGCTGAGACTAAATGCAACACCAGAACATAGTGACGCCGAAACAAAATTGTAAATAGGGGTAACTTAATAATTTATGTATAACTCAAGGCCTCTCAAACCTATGTAGATGGCCGTCCTACCCCATTGCAAATTGAAGCTTGCGCTGGAAGCCGTGTTGGGGACAAGTTTACGCGCCTAATTCAAATACTTCGAAATTTTACAGACTTGTCCGCGTTTGCGAAGGTCTGGAAGTCATATCGAAACTACAACTGATTGTTTAAAAGTAATATAAGCAAAAGTAATATACAAACGTCAATATTTTATATATCTCTGACATAATACCATAACTGCACAGTTTTATAAAGTTATTACTGTACTGTAGCACGTCGCCCAAGCAGTTTTGGGCACTTGTAACAGCATGTTTGAGAACAAAAATAAGCATGTTAGCTTCTATTAGCTATTACTCGTATATTACTCTAAAAATGGATATGTATGTACTTCACGAGGATGTCCATTTCATTATACGTTCATACTATATTAAATTCGCTGAATGTATTTTCTGGAAAATGTGTAATTTCGATAGGTTGGAGATATTGTAATGAACCGTCCTCCTATAAAACAACTATAATCGCCCCTCGTTAGGCGCACCAAAATATGCAATGAACCACTACCTGCTCTAGATCAATTATAATCTTTATAATCGCCCGGCGTTACAACGCCAATATAATAACCAAAACCCGCTCTTATCAATTGCCCTGGTTATACTCAGCTTCCACCTCCAAGGTTGCCCGTCGACTAGCTGCTCCATCAGAACCTCCGATATTTTCTTACTTACACATAAAATCTGGGTGTGAGGTTGTGGCTGACCTGTACAGGATCTAACAACTATTCGGGCACGTGGGCGTAGGTCATTAACTAGCTACACGCAACAATTAAACTACGTTCGTTTAATTTAATGTCGAACCAAGTGATGTTCGCCGTTATTTATTTTCTTTAATTCCTGTGCTAGTTCGTTATTTCAGTTGAAATATATATAAACTGGGGTCGTTGCTCTCCCCTGACTCACATAAAATACTTAACGACAAAACAAAATAAACACATAAACACATCAACGATATAATACACTTAAATTACATGACACAAAATCCAAAATATTTCCATTCATACTGACAATTATAAATAAACTCATTCATACCCGAATGCGCATTCTGCCTGTATATCTATTGAATCTATTTTACGTTAAGACAGAATTTCATAACAAAAAAACAAAGTTTCATGAACTTCCCTTTTGCCGAAAACGCTGTAATCCGCAGCAAACCATTGTTGCGCGCCGTCCTCGCTGTATATTACGCAACATCCTCCAAATCCATCCTCCTGCAGCATTTCTCCATCACCCCACACATTACCAATAATTTCTTGAACTCGCTAATATCTTCTTAGCATGTCCTTTCATTCCCCTATCATCCTATTTACATTACGCAACTAGTAACGCGATTATCTGTCAATCGTGTGCTATATTTCCTCCAAAATGTCCTATTATTGAATATACTGCGACACATAAAATATTTCCGCGTTACGCATTGTTATTACGAACATCATTGCCTAAACTCACTATATCCATTCATGTTCACCGTGTTTCTTGCACAATTGCATACTAAAATTTTATCTTTTTTCGGAGCGTTGTTCCCCACATCTGACTTCGAGCTCGCTACACATCATCCTCCTTGTCATTGTTGCATTGTCTTCAATTTTTTTTTCTGGAACATTTACCGATCGCTTACGTGTCTTTACCAAAAATATCATACCATTTTACTTAATTTTGTCCTTTCCAGGCTATTTCTCTTTATTACTACTTTTAATTATCAATTTACATCTTATTACTATTTCTTTTACCTAATGTTTATTAACGCCAAAATTGCATAATTTCCGTCGCTCGGCGTCTTGACGTAGTTGTGACGTCAGCACGACGCATCATTGTTCTCTCGTAAAAATTCCAAATATACAATTTCAATTTGCATTTCTACTGCAGCTCCTCGATATTTTTCAGAGTTGCGAGTAATGTCATAATTTTCCGCGTGATTTCCTTTGTTAATCCCGAAAGTTTCATTTCAATCGCTTTACGCGTTCTCTTAATTTTTTAGGAAAAACCGCTTCTTTACATTACCTTTCTTATGATAACAATGGCTGTAAATTTCTAGTTATATCGTCAAAAGTGTACTTTCAAAATCACTCATATCTTTTAAACCCCTGATGCGATTTGCTTCGGATAACTTTTGAAATGTTCCTCTAAATGAATGCTATTGATTCGTACTGTCCAAATCGGGATTTTGTCGCGTCTTCTTTAATTTATAAAAAAATTATTAGTGCCCGATACCGCTTTCTTCTGTTTTTCCATCTCCTACTCATGCCATTCCTTGTTATGTTTGTTCTTTGCATCTAAATTGTTCGTGGGGATCTTAGATTGTTACAATATTTTCCCTTATAAAACGTCATATTTCAGTACATGCCGTGACATTTCTTTCGGAACATTTTGTGACTGGTTCTCTAATCCAAATTCCGATAACATTTGTTTGTCTTGCATAATTCAACACTTATTGTTTGGTAAAAGGGTACATCAGTATGCTAAGTTTTCATATTTTGTTTACAAAATAATAAACTCCTGCCTGCCTGGAAAACCTGGCGTTCCTGGGAGCAGGGGCCATTTCCCAGCTTCCTCTTCAATTTCCCCTCCAAATCTAGAAAGGGGTATACACGTGCAAGCAAAAGTAGAAAAGATAAGTACAAAGCGCTCTCGAAATATTTACGAAGAGCGGTTACTTCATATAAAAATAGGATTGGCGGATGTTTTCTAGCATGCTACCAAGATTTAAATTATGTTTCTAATATACTTTATTACATACTAGCTGGTTTACCCGGCGTTGCTCGGGTTTATAGTAAATTATTAGTCAGGGAGAGGAATTCCATTTTTTCATATCATGTGGTAGGGCCTACTATCTTCTTATGTTGTATCCCTTCTCCCCCCTGCTCCTCCCTGCCATGCTCTGCACGGCCACGCTTCGACAGCCCTGTCTTCTCTTCACCCTCATTGGGAAATTTCCGGTCTTCCTCGCTCACTTTTTCACAAAAAATTATATTTTTCTTATTTGGGCTTCCATCTCCTAAAATTTCTTCACTTTATAACTAAAAACAATAAACAATTCTAAACTACAGAATAAAATACTTGTAGACTTACGTATATTTTGTGTTTTTTTTTGTGGAGTTTCACATATTACTTCCAATAGTCAATAAATTGTCACATTGTAAAATTTACTCTTTTTTATATTTTGTCTTCTCTTATATTCATAAACAAATATTTGAAATTGATCTGTCAAATCGTGACCTTGAAGGGACTGGCTGTTTTAAGCGAAGTTTAACATGCCAGAGTTCTCGCACGGAGACGCTAGAAGATAGATATGGAATATGAATGTATATGTAAAAACGCAATTGACGAATTAATCATAAAAGTAAATGAAAGTATCAATATTGAACGTAATTGCCAGTATTTATAATTATTTTGAAGACGAAAAATATATATAAGTTTAAACTACGTGTAGAATAAAACTTATTTTTTTATGTAAATCAACTAATCATAACATTGAAGCATGAGAACAATACTGATCCATCAACATGTACATAATGGGTACACACTAAATTGACAATGTTCTTAACAAAACCATATTAGCTTCATTATTTGATCTGAAGTGCTATATATTAAGGATCTTGAAATGTGAATAACAGAAACCAATTCATGCGTTGGGAGCAATTGCAATGTAAAATAATAGCACAGATTATTCTCAATATGTAAGTGATCATTGCTTAATTACATAGTACTACTGCACTAATCTTCTGCACATAATGAAGAAACAATCAACTGGATGAAACCAAAACATACAAACATTTTACATTTTACCAATTTGAACATGAGAACTGTGTAAATAGTCAAATTGTGAGTGCTATTGAAAAGCAACCCTACTACGTAGAGAATTATTTATATTTGCATCCCTCCT
Organism: Teleogryllus occipitalis; assembly: GCA_011170035.1. Lineage (NCBI taxonomy): Eukaryota > Metazoa > Arthropoda > Insecta > Orthoptera > Gryllidae > Teleogryllus > Teleogryllus occipitalis. The sequence goes on from BLKR01002976.1 coordinate 97,122, forward strand.
TGCAGTATTATTTTCAATAATGCGAGTGAGTACTTCAGCAAGTCGCACTGCTCTTAATAGCCGTTTCAAAACGTTTATAGACTGCCCATCTATTCGCACTTGTTTAATCTGTTTTGACTATTTGACACTCGCATAGTTTCAAGAAATTCAATGTTTACAAATTTCTGTAAAAGAAGAGGTTGTTTAGAATGTATACGATATCTATATATAATACATTGTAGATTACTGTATATTCTGTACTATATATTATTGTATATTGCACTGTCTCAACCTACCTCATTTCTGTACAAATTCAAACTCCAATGTTTTATAGCCACTTTGTATATACCACAAATTAAGGATAATGCATGTACCTTGTCATCTTTACCACTTTAGTTACCGATTTCTTCCAAATATTCCACCAATGTTCAGAACTAACAAATCACCACCGTTCATACAGGGACATTACATAACCTTATTCCAAGTCCAACGAATCTCGTAATAATTCTGGACATTGATGAAACCAGTAGTAGATTTCAGACGTCATCCTCTGGTGGCGCACACCTAAACTATTGACATTGATGCGCTCTTGAATCTGTGATGTAAAGCTATGCCAAAAATGTCGAGAAAAGTAATTATTTTGTAAATATACTACGGTTTATGGTAGTAAATCATAGCCTATAGCACTCCAGACCTTTCAAGGAATTTAGCACAAAAGTTTCATCGGCATTGGTTCAGTAGATTCAGAGATTACCGCGTTGGAAGACAACGCACTTCTGTCTTTATATATTAGTATAGATATAGATTAGATTATTTGTTTCAAACAAGTTTATTTTCTTTTAAATTTCACCTTAGATAATCATTTTTGTTAATGGGCGGTACTATATTTGAATTGAAAATTCTTTGTCTGGTTTCCGTTTGGATTATATCTTATTAAATTATTATATTATTTTTGTGTATAACAATGTGAAATTAATTAACAAGACTCTAAGAAGTGTATATCACGTAGTGAAACATGATCTTATATTTATTATATCATTATTTCGGGCGAATTGTCATTAGCCAGGTGTCCAGTGACGTTCCGCCACTCCGAAGAAATTTGTACAACCCTTAATTTTAAATAGTTGCTCTGGACGTAAAGGCCCCCGAAGATATGTGAGATAGTCACGTTGTCCGCGACCTTGACATGCCTGTTACAATCTATCCATAAAAATATATTTCAACCAAATCCGTGTTGATGAGTTCAAGACTTTCCTAGGGCGCCAGATACGCTAGGCAAACATATTATTATACTCCGTTCTCACCTCTGATGTTATCTAGTGTTCAGTCTCGCAACTTATTCACATCACAATTGTACATCCCATCTGCCAAATTACAACATGATCTGTGTGGTAAACGTTGTAAAACATGCATTACAAATACCCAAAATTTATTTTTCTATAAAATAAAATTCCTATATGCATTTAATTTGGCCAGGCTGCTCGAAATTCCCTTTTGTTACTTTTCGATTTTGTGAAAACAATAGTAATTGGTTATACTGCTCAACAAAAAAAAACAACTTTTTTTCATTTGCCTAGGATTTTGCAATGAATTGACAGTAAATCGGGTATGCTGAATCCAGATATGTCATTCGTTTCATTGAATTGACTCTAGTTTTCGTGCTACGAGCGTTGTAATGAATGATGCTATCACAAAACTCACTACATTAAACGCAAATATATATCTTTATACATACGCTGTTGTTTTTCGTTTTAAACCTTGAATATCGCATTATTTTCAGGATACTCTGATTGAGTTTCATCTTATTAATACATCTTCTTTTGTTACAGAACAATGAATTCTTCAGGAAGACGTTGTTCGAATGACCCTAATGCATTCTGCTACATTTGTGAGAAATATACGCAACAAAAACAGAAAAGAAATATTACATATTTTATAGAAGAAACATATGAAGCATATTTTGGTGTAAAACGAGATCAAGATAAGTCGTGGGATCCCCTGTGCAAAACTTATGTGAAGTGTCTCCGTCAGTGGAAAACTGAAAACCTAAGAGTTTAAAATTTTGTGTACTGATGGTATGGTGAGAGCCCAAAAATCATGACGATGATAGTTTTTTTTCTGTAAACATAAAAGGGTTCAATCGTTATAAGAAAAAGAACTGGGAGTACCCTGATTTGCAATCAGCAAGGCGACCTATACCACACTGACCTGATGTTCCCATACCAGTGTTTACCACACTCCCTGGAATTTCTGTGTCCGAGAGTGAGGGTATACAGGTTCTGGGTGTAATTCAGGAGTTGGCAGTAACAGTAAATACGATGGAAGTGTTACTACAAAAGAACATTTTCCCAAGAAGAGCTCAGCGATTTAATACGTGACCTTAGTGTGCCAAAATAAGCAGCTGAGTTTTTAGCATACAGACTAAAAGAAAAGAAATGTCTGACACCGGAAGCGAAAATAACATTTTACAGGACAAGGGAGGCAAAACTCCTACCATATTTCTGTGAAAATGGAGACTTCATGTACTGTTCTGACATTCCTGGACTACTTGTTAATGCGGGTGTTTCAGAATATCGACCCGAAGACTGGCGGCTTTTCATAGACAGTTGCACTCGAAGTTTAAAATGTGTTTTACTGCACAATGGAAACTGCTAATCATCAATCTCAATTGATCACTCAACAAAAATTAAAGAAGAATATGATAATATCAAAATGGTCTTACAATACCTTTGCTATCATGACCACCAATGGTCTGTATGCGTAGAATTCAAAATGGTCAACTTTTTCCTTGCACAACAAGGTGAATACACAAAGTATCCATATTTTCTCTCTTTATGAGAGTCAAGCAAAGGAGCAGCACTGGAAAATAATGACATGGCTGACAAGGGAAAATATCACAAAAGGTACAGCAAATATCGTGAACGACCCATTGGTTGTCGAAAAGAGAATATTCTCCCTTCCCAGCACGTAAAGTTGAAATTAATGAAGCAATTTGTGAGAGAACTAAACAAGGATGGCGATTGCTTCAAGTCAATTGGCAGATTTTTCCCTGGATTGAGTACGGAAAAGTTAAGAGCTGGCATATTTGATGGACCCCAAATTCGGAAATTGATAAATGATCCAAATTTCACAAGTTCCATGACTGATGCTGAATCTTCTGCCTGGCACAGCTTTGTCATTGTTGTCAAGAACTTTTTGGGTAATCATAAAGCAGCAAATTATGCAGAACCGGTGCAAGACTTGCTATTTCAAAATTTGGGTGCAACTATGAGCATTAAGATACACTACCTTCATTGCCATCTTGACAATTTTTTACGAAAATCTTGGCAATATGAGTGAGGAACAAAGCGAGCGATGCCATCAAGAAATAAAGGTGATGGAAGAAAGATATCAGGGCAGATGGAATGTACACATGATGGCAGACTACTGCTGGAGCTTCAACGAGATTGTCCTGATTTTCTACATAAAAGAAATCATACAATGTTTTTCAAACAATTAATTGTAATTTGTTTCGGACTGTAAACATAAATACAATGAATATATTACTAATACGTATTTATAGGGTTTGTTTTTTTATTAGTATGTATATTTAGTTTCATTTAGTTCAAACTCCATGAATAGCCGGTGCTCAATAAAATAAAATAATATTTTTTCGATGTGATTTTCATTATCTCAAAAACTAGAGGCAATCTACCAAAACCAATGCTATATTTGGAATCTTTGTATCAAACATTCCCTAAAATGACTTCAAGATGTTTGGTAAGAAAATGTGTGTTGACCTGTGTTATGTTTCGTGCCTACAAATGGCTATGTTCACCTCTCCTTCCAGAGTTTTTGATTTGTCATGGATGTGATTTTTGCACTAGAAGGAGTGGAGAGTTGTGAAGCTTAGTAGAAGTTATCGTCTATGTCTAATGCTTTTCATGTACAACTTCACCTTTCTACACTGTTCTTACACTCTCGAAACACAGGAGCAGTAATTCAAGTAGAATCATTGTGTAATATTTGTTTATTCTGATGCATCGAGAAATTTACAGTTATTTTATGGGATACAATAATTTGTATAGTCCAGAGTTTTCTTCACGTTTACTGTTTTGTTGTTCACGGCCCAACGATGAAAATGAAAAGTCATTCTGATATCTATCAATTGTTAAAGATATGCGGACTGATCATGCGTGATTTGGATTGCCCAAACAGAAAAATCTTTAAGGGGGAAAATACCATTTACATCATGCTCTTGATTAATTTTGACGAAATTCACAGAGGTATTTCTGGAGATCTGTGCATGGTTCTGCAGTTATTTTAAGATCCTCAGGAGCAAGAGAAGCACATTTCCAAGACGGATTAGTTTCTCCTGTTTGCCATAAAGAATTCTGGTATGAATCCATCGGTTCACCTGGAACGCATTGATCCAATATCAGAAAGGGTAATTAGCAAATTTATACACAAGAGATGGGTGTAAAAAATTGAGACTGAGAGAATCAATCTAGATATATTTTTTTTTTTTTTTTGGAAAAAGTATCTTGCAACGTCTCAGATGCCACCGTCCTAAATAATAGCTTACAAAATAAATTAAATAATACAAAATAATGCAATTTATAACAAAACATCAATAACTGCCAAAAATGGGACAAAACTGAGAAAACTCGTCCTAGCAATATATGATTTTACCTAAAACTGTAGTGAAGTTCCCATAGGCCTTGAAAAATCCGATGTGAACGGTGGTTATTCCAACATTTTTTAGCATCGTAATTAGCTGGGTAAACTCAACCTGAAAAAAGTAAAAATACAATTACTCAGGATATAATGTAAATTAATAATGATTATTATAAAATAAATTATTATTAATATAATAAGTTTTAGACTTTTATCAGTGTGAAGTGAAAAGGATTTTACTTTTATAAAATGTAAAATTTATTTTTCCGAAAAAGTAGGATTTGCTGAATTTTGTGAATGGGAACTAAATATTTTGACCGTGAGTACTTTGAAAATTGTGATTACCACCACACGTTCTTATTGCAAAAGCTCTATTTATGAAAAATTCCAAAGTGTCTTAGTGAGATGATACAACACATTTTGAAGAAAACATATTTTCTTAGTATGAACTTTACAAAAACAAATTACATTAATAAATGCCGACAGGAAACGCTAAATGCTAAGGAAATGTACATAATTATCTGTACGTCGAGTGTCCCTTATATTTGCCCACATACATCCATGATGTGTAAGGTATATTACAACAACAAGCACATTAGCGATTATGTAAGTCGTATTAGAAGTAGGGACAATAGAGGATTATCAGTAGCAATATGTACATTATCGATAAATCAATTAGTCGCGTCGCGGCCACACGAGGAGGAACTGCAGCACGTGAGGGGGTGAGCAAGTATTTCGTGTTTCTGAGTGTACCAACTATTTTATTCATTAGTCCCGTGAATGTAGTGAATGTCATAGACGGAATGTGGCAGTGTTCCTTCCCCTCTGGAAAGCGGGGTCCGGCCCCCACCGACACATCAGCTTGCAAGGTTTTATCTTCCAGGTATATTCCCAGAAGGGTTCCGCTCCTGCCGGGATAAGCTTTAAGCTCTCAACTCTATGTATGGTAGTGAAGTGCACATACGTGTGTGTGTGTGTGTGCGCACGCGTGCGTGTGTATGCAGGTGTGTGAGTGTAACAGGAGAGGAGGGACAAAGACCGTAAAGGGAAGATTACTGGGACTATTCCACTGATGAAATTTCAGCCATTAGCGTGGAAGAACTGGGACCCTACCAGCCAATTAGAGACGACTTTACCATGCATATTTATCAGTTATTGATTATCACCTCCTAGGAGGTGATACATTTTGCGTCTTGTTTTGTCTACAGATAGAGGTTATGTAATCGTCACTCAAGACATCTCCAAATGAATGAGGAACACCATTCTTGAATTATTAAAAAATTAAAGTATAGTACCGCTTCACATTCAACATCTTCCTTAAAAATAAGCGAGCAAAACACGTTTCCTTCGAATTTAAACTTTAGAGATTGTGTATTCAATAACTGTGTTTTCAAGTAATTTCACTCTTAGTCTGTCTTATGTTTATTTTGTTGTTTATAATTGCCTTTATGTATATATTTCTGTTCGATGTAAATATTTGAATAAAACAATGTTAATTATTAATAGTACATTATATTTATGAAATTTCATTTGTGAAAAAGTCTTAGTAAATTTCACTCGTGGTTTGGAAATTGTACATAAATACCCTTCTCGCTTCGCGAGTCGGGGATTTGTCGACAATTTCCAAAGCACTCGTGGAATTACCTTTGATAATGCTCCGGCATTCCCCTGGATTTGATAAGACACGCATGTATCTTGTGTGTGAATTGATCAAGGCATTACAGAATTTCCCTAAACATATACTTATCATTATTATCATCCCCAATTTTACAATTACATATAATTGCTATTGAATAAATATAACTAGTTGTGCTGCAGAATAGCACAGACTTTCTCGTACGAGTGTTCTAGGCTAGCTTTTCCGTCTTACCGCATGCTCTTGCCAGCTGCCATCTAACGACGACCTAAGTACATTGTTTTGAGATTTTCTCAATTTTTCGGATTCCTAATAGTAGAACCGACATATTACTTTAAGAATAGCGTAGGAGAGTAAAAAATCTCGTCTATTTGGAAATTTTCATTGAATAATTTGGAGCTGTTTTTAATACAATGCCGTTTAAGCGTTACTGTAAAATGTATTGAAGCTCTTTTTCAAAAAAATACTTGAGTTTTCGAGAAACTTCACTGGAAATCATTTGAAGCACTTACACTCACACATGCAATAATGTATACAAATATCCAGAAATGTGCATGACATATTTAAAAAAACTTTTGCGTAATTAAAAAACGGAAAAACAAAATGCAATAATGATTCAAATCACTGGTAATGTAATTATTAACGACGTTAGAGAGATGTCAAAAAATTAAATTATGTAATTTTTTAAGAAAAAACAACAACAGAAAAGCAAAATCGTGTTTATGTTATCTAAAACAGTACATTTAGCACCATCCCTAACAAAAGTTGAAAGAAAATGTTTGGAGCCGTTTTTAAGAAATTCTTGTTTTTGATATTTTTAATATTGCACATGTTTTAAGCAATATTGCTCGAAAATTACTACATATTAAAAATTCATAAGTTCGTACATGAAGTTAATGTATGAACTGATTATGAAGAACAAATTTTATTTGAAGAAATATTAACCCAGAGGCCTGATGCAAAGTACTCCCAAAATTTAAAGAATGTGCTTCAAAATAGCATAGCTTCGAGTCGAGCCAGAGCGACCGTCGAATATTCATTTTGTAAAAATACAACGAATAGTTTAGGCGCTAGTGTTGTTAAAAGACGGACGGATGGACAGACGGACGGACGTTTTGAAAAAAAATACCGACACATTTTCGATATTAGGGGACCCCAAAATGTGTATTTCTATTCAAATATCAAAATAGATTTTCCGCAGAATTACATAACATTCTCTACTATACTACGCATAATACACTGTACACGAGAAAGTAAATAATAGTGCTACAAAATGGCACAGACTTTCTTGTACTAGTTAGTTTTATAATTTCTTTGGTCTAAGTTAGCTTTTCGAACTTCCCACATACTCTTGCTAATTTTTCGGTTTGCTAATAGTAGAACCTCAATATCACTGTAAGAATATTACAAAAGAGTAAAATCTCGTCGTAGTTTTCGTTGAAAACTTTGGAGTAATTTTTAAGAAAATAACGTTTAAGTAAATGCGAAATTTAAAGCTCATTTTCCCAGAAAATTTTGATTTTTCGAAATACTTTATTGGAAGTTATTTGGAACACTTCCGCTCACAAATGCAGTAATCTAGGCAAATAACTGAAAATGTGCATATTAAAGGCGTGAGAGATAAAAAATTCATTTATTTCATTTTTGAAAAAAACAAGAAAATGTAGGAAAATTAATTTTACGTCATCCTAAATAGTGCAATTAGCACTATTCGTACAAAAAGTTCGAAGAAAAAATTTGGAGCTGTTTTTGAGAAAATGGGGTTTGAGCGTTTCTAAAAATGTGTAATTTTGAGATCATTTTTATAGAAAACTTTTGAGTTTTCAAGAAGCTTTATAAGATATCTTTTAAATCACATGTTCTCATAAATGCAATTGTGTTAACAAATCGCTGCTAATGAAAGTATTAACGACGTGAGAGAAGTTAAAAAAATTCATTTTTGTAATTAAAAAAAAAGAATAGACCAAAATGGTGTTTATGTCATACTATAGAGTACATTTATACGTAATCTTATAGAGTACATCCATGCCAAATGCTTAAAGAAAAAAATTGAAGCCGTTTTCGAAAAAATCTTGTTTTATTTTTTAATGTTGCAGATATTGCATGTAATATTGCGCGAAACTTACTAAAATTAAAAAAAAACTGTTCATGATCTTAACGAAAAAACTACAATAATTATGGAGAAAAAATTTTACTTGAAGGAAATATCTGTATCTTAAATTTGTGATTGTTGGAATAACCACTAAAAATTTGAAACTTTTGAAATAATCTAAAATTCAGTGGTAACAGTAAATAAGGGACCTATTCCATTTTTATAAGTATATTTTAATCTTTTCTTTCAAAATATGAAATGTAAAAGTTTGGCCTCATGCCAGTGGCTTCATGTTAAATACCTACTCTCAAATTTTAAAGAACGTTTTTCAAAATCGCAGCGCTTCGAGACGAGCTAGATCGACTGGGGAGTATCCAATTTGAAAAACTAGAAGTGACCCAGAATAGCACAGACTTTCTCGTAGCACATTTTTCTAATTTCCTTGATGTGGACTACCTTTCAGGTCTTGTTCCATTTATTTGGCCAGCTGCATCTACCATGGCTCAAAGTACATTTTTTGACATTTTCTCAACTTTTCGGTTTCTGAATAGTAGAACCGAAATATTACTTCAAGTTTATTAAAGAAGAGTAAAACCACGTCCTAAATAGAAATTTTCATTGAAAAATTTGAAGCCGTTTTGAACAAAATGGCTATTAAGCGTTACTGAAAATGCAAAATTTGAAGCTCTCTTACACAGTAATCTTTTGTGTTTTCGAAAATCTTTGTATGACGCCATTTAAAGCACTTTCACATACAAGTGCAAAAATGTATACAAATCAATGGATATGTGCATATGAACGGCGTGATAGATGTTTAAAAAATTTGCATTTGTGTAAATTTAAAAAACAACAACAAAAAAATACACCAACATGAACTACATGTCATATTAAATAGTGAAATTAACACTATTCGTTGGAAAAGTTACAAGAAAAAATAGGAGCCATTTTTACGAAAATGGCAGGTGGGCGTTTCTCAAAATCCGGAATTTTGAGTTCAATTTCACAGAAAACTTGAGAGTTTTCCAGAAATTTCATGTTATTATTTAAAATTCTTGTGCTCATAAGTACCATAATGTAAACAAATTTTCGATAATGTAAGTATTAACGACGTGAGAGACGACTCAAAAATTAAAGTTTGCAATTTTTTAAAAATAAAACAACAAAAGAATAGAGCAACATGGTGATTTTGTCGTCTTATAGAGTGGATGTAGTACTATACATACCAAAAATTTAAAGAAAAAATTGGAGCCGTTTTCGAGAAAATCTAGTTTTTGTACTTTTTTAAAATTGCAAGTATTGCACGCGATAATGCGCGAAAACTACTAAAATTTACAAAAAACTCAACCTGACCTTCTAAAAAACTGATTATGAGCAAGAAATTTTATTTGAAGAAAAAATCTCTTTTGTTAATATTGTAGTTGCAGGAAGACCGGGAGATAATTCAAAGATTTAAAATTTTCAAAAATTCAGAGTTAACGGTGAAAATCAGACATATATTCCACCTTTATAAGTGTATTTCATTCTATTCTTACAAGATATTTAAAGAAAAAAATTGGAACCGTTTTTGAAAAAAGAAATTGAAACTGTCCGGGGGTCTTCAAGTAAAATACCCCGAAATTTTAAAGAATGGTTTTCAAAATCTCAAAGTTTCAACGAGAGCCAGATAGACAGGGGTTTCTTCAATTTGGAAACAATCCTACGCACGGTTTAGGTCCTAGTAGTATTCATAGACGGACGGATGGACGGACAGAGACGGACAGACGGAGGGTTTGCCTTCAATTGGACAGAGACAGACAGTTTTGCCTTCAATTGGTTTTTCGGCTTCAAAAAAGCACAAAACAGGGATTCAGGCTACACCACGTGTTAGAGCAAATGCTTGTAAGCAATGGACTGATTGAAAGAAATAATTTCAATGCCCCAACATTAACTTTGACAGCTTGGAAACGGAGGACCATGAAATTTAGGGGGATTATTGCCAACCCTTGGAGAAAGTTTGCATGCATTGATTGCCACTATAAATGGGAAAATGATAGAAACACATCGAAAGTTGAATATATCCATGTAATTAAACTATACAATTGTTGCAAAAATTAGGTTGGGAAAATTGTGATGCCCTGTGAAGGCATAAATCATTAAAAGGAAGAAATACACTCATGGTGCAAATAAGCTTCACAGCATAATATGCCATGCTTGAATGAATCATTGTGAAACATCTTAAAATTATGAGTTTGTAGGAATGGCATAAATATGGAGGATTTAAATAAAAATGTACTAGAATTTACATATAATCCTGTAAAGAAAAGAGAACACAGCATTCACGCTCAAGTCTTGGAGAGGCGCCGCATTCCACAGTGTGAGAAGGCACGAGGGGCACCCATACAGTGAGAAGGGCTCGTGATGGTTCCGGGAGCGTGGCCAGCATGGGTGGAGCTGCCCGCCGGAATACTGGCATACATGCAATATGAGTGAAAATCATATATCGCCATATCAACGCTACACTGTTCATTACCACACCAACTGAAGTGAGTGGCTAGTGTCATGAAAAGTACATGTCCAATGAAATAATTTCCCGCACATACAGTCACTGTTGAAGCACAAACGATAAATACAGTACATTTTGCAATGTGAAACAATGGCAATAATCAATTCACTGCGAAAATGAATCAACGGTTCTGCAGCACGTGCACATATATTTGCACGAGATGTAAATGTTTCAAGTCCGGACAAGTAATATAACACTAATTAGTTCATCGTATAATACACTGAACTGTTGGAGTAATACGTTCAGGCAATCTTACGCCCACGTCTGGAGACATTGCGAGTGTGCGACGCAGAGAGTGTCCGCCATGAGCTCCGGAAGTGAACAGAATTATGGAAGTAACATCAAAACAATTTAACACTCGCGTCTGGAGATATTGCGCGGAACTTGGAGCCCGTCTGGACTATAGAGGTAACATTAAAAACAATTTTATGCTCGCGTCTGAAGACATTGCGAGCGCACGAGGCAAGGAGTGCTTGGCACGAGTTCTTTCTGCACACGCACAAACTGCCGACTGCCCCGCGCTGGCCTTTGTTAAGGCCCATTCACAATGCAAACATAAACACAAGCACGGCGTTAACATAAAAGTTAGGACTATGCCCGTAAGTGGACTCATTCACAATGCGTTCGCATAAGCATAACACGTAAGACGTTAATTTAAAAGCATGCAAGCTTCAAGCTTCTGTGCTTATGCTTGTGTCAAAAACAAGAAATTAACCAATCACAGTATGTTAACTCAAAATCGAGTATCGAAATAAGTCGGTAGACGAACTAACACAATCCACGGCAAGAGCTCCCTCGTCATGGACACAGTCGATATCCCGAAATCGATTCCCACATCCAACCAATAAACTAGAATGTTTCACAGCCAATAGAAACTCATTTTGCTTACGTTTATGTTCGACATTGTGAATACTTTAGTCTATCACTTATGTTAATGTTTACGTCTATGTGTCATGCTTATGTTTGTGTTTGCATAGTGAATGAGCCTTTACAGCGGGCGAAGTCGGTTGGAAGGGCCTTGTGGCCCCCGAATGCCAGCACGTTTGCAACGGTCCCGGAACCGCCCCTACCCGCTCCGGCGCGCGGGTGCGGAGGGGCGGCTGCTGTGATGCAGTGTTTGAAACGTGCAATGTCAAAGAGAATCCATATGTACTAAACTCTTTCATCATGGCACAGGATACAATGAATTTTATGGGTTAAATATACATTGTAAAAGGTTCCAGCGGGTTCTAACACCACGTGTTAGAGATTTTTTTCTCTTAATTTAGCAACTAGATTTATCCATTTTTTTGTTGTCAAGGCCCGGCAATGAATTTTTTTATGCCGAAAATCCGCTCCCCCCCCCGCAACATCACATAACTTTCTTTATACTTCATATATTACTCCGTATATACGTACGTATTCGAGATAGTAAAAAATCCTACGTGTGTTTTAGGTGTTTATGGTGTTCACACTACGTACATATTAGAACAGGATTTAGGTACTTTTTCTGTATCAAGGCCTCACAAAACAAGTTTTTCTGAAGAAAATTCGCCGTTTTTTGCAGCAACATTGCATAACATTCTCTATACAACGTATATTACTCGGTATATATGTACGTATACGATAAAGTAAAAATTACTTCAGGTAGCAACCAGCTTCCTAAGGAGTGTATCTAGTGAATCCCTCTACATTTTGTGCATTGAATGAGCTGATTTCATTAAGGTGAAGAATCTTACACTTCACAGTGTTTTGATTGACCTTGTAATTTGAGCAAATTTTAAAATAGATTTTGCGGATTAAATCCCAGAGTTCCGATAACTATTGGTACACTTGTGGTTTTTGGCGCCTCACATCCGTCTACTCTCGTTTTCCTAACTCATGATTGTAAGACATGTTCTGCTTCCTTTATTACAACGTTCTGATCATATGGCATAGAAACATAAATAGGTTGTCTGAGAATAAATTTCACAAACTTTCAGGGCACGTAGAGGGTCAAAAATGCTTACTTTTTGTCCATAAATTTGTGGGAAATATAGTAGCATAGTTATAAGCGGACATTTGCCCCTGGTTTTTAGGCAACCCACGTGTACAGATGTTCTGCAGGTCACATAGAGATGCAATCAAGGGGTTTTCATGTACCTACCGAACATTATACATTCGTGGTTGCCTAAAAATCAGGGGAAAATGGCACATGTATAAATGCATATAACTCCATTACATGTAATTTCCTACCACTTATACATTGGTAAAAAGTGATCATTTTCGACTAAAAGTTTGTAACATTTATAGAGACACCTGTACAAGTAGACTTTTTCTCCAGATCTTCGATAAGAATATCGGCTTTGTTTGCTGCTATCGTACGATCTGTATGGATTTGTTGGTCGTACAATGTTGTTTGTAAACAGTCCATCAGAAGTCACAGGTTTTTGCCTCTGCCCGTCTTAGCACTTGAAGCATGCTTTTGGAACTTTGATGGCTTTACAGAACTACCAGTGGAAGTAATTAATAATTACAGTCCCCACTTCTCCTTTTAATGCATCCAAACTTTGCTAGATTGATTCATGTTTCCGAGCACCTTAACTATTATGGTCAATAGTATCGTTTGTGTAGTGAATGTTTCATCCCGAGTGTGATTGTTCCACTCTCATTGGATACGGCTCCGACTTACAAGTTGGCTGGTGAGGGATTTCTCTCTTCAGGTATCTTCCGTTAGATGGGCACCACCCCAGCCACGACATGATTTGGATTCCCAACTGGTCTCTCAATATGACTGGTAATGTTGTTCACGTGAGCGTGTGCACGTGGATGAGCACAAGAGGATAGAATACGACAAAGAAGAGGAAGGAAAGATTGCGCACAGTGCTTGTTGCATTTTTATGGTACTGCTCAGGCATTCACCTGCTATTGATCTCGTAAACCAAGACAAACTTCTTATCAGAGCAACCAATCGCTAGAATTCTGTGTCAGTATCGTTGCAGAGACATTGACACGCTATCTCTGAGTTAACTCAGCCGGCGAATTTGCTAGAATTGAACAAATTGAGACTATATTATTATTATTATTATTATTATTATTATTATTATTATTATTATTATTATTATTATTATTATTATTATTATTATTGGCGTATAGACCATTTCTGATCACACTCCACGTTCTCACTTCACGGGGCCAGTCATATTCTATCCTGGAGAGAGACGTGTGTAATTATAGGGATTAGCTTTTCGGCTGTATCCCTTAGTAAGACAAGATTGTTAAGCCTTCAATTATGAATTATGAAGTGACAGGATGATGATGAGAAGTGACTGTGGCCTTTTTGTACCATCCCAGCATTCGCCTGTTTGACTGAGAGAAACCACAAAAACCGCAGTCAGAATGCCCGGCCCGGGGCTCCAACCCAGACCTCCCGACTGCGAAGTCAACGCGCTACGCACTGAGCCACTTTGCTCGATTATTATTATTATTATTATTATTATTATTATTATTATTATTATTATTATTATTATTATTATTGTTGTTGTTGTTGTTGTTGTTGTTATTGTTATGACGATAATGCGGCGATTTGCGGCGGCGATGGTGTAACGGTTAGCGTATCGGGCTGTTATACCCAAGTTCGCGGGTTCAAACCCAATTGAAGCCGTGGATTTTTAAGGGCGAAAAAATCCTTCGGAGGGGAAGTAAAGCCGGCTGTCCCATGTTAGCAGATTTACTGCATGTAAAAGATCCTCAAGCCTAAATGAAGCCTCTGAGCTAAATTCAACTTGCCTGTTTCGACACCCAAGTAATACCTTCTTTCATCCCTAGTAGGTGAAAGCGCCTCTGACCGGGAGGTCCTAGGTTCGAGTCCTGACGGCGGCAGGATTTTCGGCACTAGCTTTTCAGCTAGGTCGAATTCAGTCGCTGTCCGGAGGAGAATTCTATTGGCCGGCTGCTCTGATCGGTAGTTTTCCGTGGTTTCTCCGATCAACACCAGGCGAATGCCTGAGCAGTACCTTACATACTCTACCCTACAACATATTCCGGGAGACCGGTCGGGAGCTTACAGCTTGTCCCGCCTGGGGGGTGCCCCGCTGGTGGGAGAGTCTTGGTTAGGGGGAAACCCCACTAGCCGACGGTAGGTCGGCGCCGGATCTCGCCATCCAGCGGGGGAAGATCACCGCCATTTCCCGAAAAAACATGCACTACACTAACGGGACTAATGACCACAGTAGTTGACGCGCCCGGAAACACGAAGAAATCAATCAATCAATCAATCAACCTAGTAGGTGAAAGGAACGTAACGAAATTTGCGTGGTCAGATGGAAGAGGAGGCCTCATGGCCTGAGTCTCGTCACGTAAAATAAGGCATTCATTCATTCATAATGCCGATGATGCATACCTCGCTATTCGGAATGGCCAGGTACGCGCCGTCCGCACTGCACGTTTTGTTAGCGTCCGTCCAGGACTTGGTGTTCCCGTACAGCCTGTAGGCGCTCCGCGGCCGGATGCCGGCTGCGTCCGGGCCGCCGAGCAGTTCGTACCCTGGCGGTGGCTCCGCAGGGGTCGGGGGCGCCGTGGAACCCTCGGGGCACGCCGGCCCCTCGGGGCACGTCGGGCACGCTTCGCACACCCGCCTGGCGACACGAGTAATGCTTCAGATGAGCCTCATTCTGTAATCACTAGATATACAGGTGATGATAAAGTACGGTAACACTTTTGTTAATTTATTGCACAAAAACTGTAAGCGATACAGCCTTTATATGTATGTCATATAAAAGAGGAACTCAAAGAGTTTGTTTTGGGGGAAGTTACAGCAAATGCTCGTAGTTCTCTGATTCGCCGTAGTTAGCGTTTTTTTTTTTTAAGATGACGACTTCTGGCGAAGAGTGTGAGCTGGAAATTTATAAAACTACATGTACATATTTCTTAATGACTTTTAATTCATTTCTAACTTCAAGTTAATAAATATACTCACACAGATGATGGGAGACTGTTCCTTTTCCATCAATCCCCACCTCCCTCCTTTTCACTGTCACTCATTGACAAACCATTTCCTCTAATTTCGTAGGTATTTTCATTGAATAATCCGTCCGTCCGTGTGTGAACAACACTAGCGCCTAAAGTATTACTAATCTTAAAAATCTTACCAGCCATTTTGAGAAAATTTTGAAGATGTCCCAGGGGCTTCGTGTAAAGAACCCACAAAATTAAAGAATGTTTTTCACATTCGCAGAGCTTCGAGTAGAGTCAAATCGACCGGGGAATATTCAATTAAAAAACAACAACCTACCAGCTAAGACAAGGTTTGAATTCCCAACTGTCTCCCAACAGGACTTCTTGGCTGGTAGTATTCCTCAAAACATGGCTCCAAATTTTTCAACGAAAATTTCCATATAGGAAGAGGTTTTATTTTTCTGCAATAATGTTAAAGTGGTATTTTAGTTTGACAATAAGGAATAGCAAAATTGAGAAAATATTTAAAAAAAGAAAAAAAATACTTTGACTGGCGATAGATGGCTATGGGGAAGAGGCGAGGCACAACTGAAGCCCAGGTTAAAGAAATTAGAAAACTAACTAGTTCAAGAAAGTCTGTGCCATTCTGTAAT
Source organism: Teleogryllus occipitalis (assembly GCA_011170035.1). NCBI lineage: Eukaryota > Metazoa > Arthropoda > Insecta > Orthoptera > Gryllidae > Teleogryllus > Teleogryllus occipitalis. The sequence continues at coordinate 113,594 of BLKR01002976.1, forward strand.
TCAATTTGCCAGAGACATCATGAGACATTCTTGACTTGGTCTCAAGGGCAGACATCGTTCAGTGTGTTTATATAGCGAGGCGAACGAGATGTGGGGAGCAAATATTATGAATTACGGGTTCAAATTTTCAATAATGATCTGTTCTCTGTACTGAGTCTTGAGGGAGTGTTGTTGAGATGATGCTGCAGAAAAAAAAGGAATGAAAAAAGATTGAACCCTGTTGAGGTAAATGGGGAAAGAGAACTCCGCACCCCCTTTTACCTGCACAATTCACATTAGAAACGTCATTATGAGTTCAAAGGCACGGAGTGAGACCTGCTAATTCAAATACCAACCATGTTCCTTTTACTTCTGACTTCGTGAATTCCAAAATATGTAAGTCAACGCGACTATGCTAATATATAGTAGAACCTTGGTATACCGAATTAATGGGGGGGGGGTATTCTGTTCGGATTCAGATATGTTCGGATTCCGAAAAATGTTCCGTACATATACATCTATAGGATTATCAGACGTAATGCATCGTAGCGTGCGATGTTGGAAAATGACAAGCGTAGCTTAGCGATATGAAATGGCAATGTTGCGAAGAACGGAGTACAGTGCGTACATAACAGATCGCATACGGTAGTGGTTGCTACATTGTTTAGATGAGTTGAAGCACAGTTTGTGAAGCTGTTGTTAATAGGTATTCTACGTACAGTATTCAGAATTGGGAGGACTTACACTGTGTTCTTTCGTTCATAAATTAATACAAATCAAGAGTTTTTTGTTTATTTTTTCTTCATTCCGATTTTTTTCGGATTATGCGAAATTTCGAATTTGCAGGGTTCGGATTCGCAGGGTTTTCCTGTAGTGCGTAGTGTTGCTACATTGGAACCGTACCTGCCGCAGTTCGCGGGCGGACAAGTGATGTTGACGATGGGTTGGGGGCACGGAGGCACCTCCGGCAACGTAGGGCAGATGGGGGAGGGGCATCGGGGCTTGGGCGGGGGCGCAGGGCACTTGGGGCGCGGGCACACGGGGGCGGGGCAGGGGGCGGGCTCGGGGCAGGCACGGCACGGCGACGGGCACGGCGAGTCCTTGCGGCGGCAGTTCTGGTCGCAGATGTACTTGTGCATCTGCGCCGCTCCGCTGCTCAGTGCGGCGATCGTTACCGCTACTGTCATCCACGCCCTGCAGCAGAATAGTACTTCTTTTACTAGTGGTACAAAAAGGAAATAATTAAAAATCAAAGAATAATAGAAATAATGAAACCTGGAAAATCAAACTTAGAACTGATAGAAACAAAGGCTCTATCATGGTATGAGTATTTAAGAAGGTTGGACATTGAGCGACTGCCAAAGATGTGGGGATACCATCCTGAAGAAAGAAGATATAGAGGAAGACAAAGAAGGAAGTGGGAGGAAGACATAAAATTAATGATGGCGGCGAGAGATTTAGAAGATTATGCCTGGGAAGATCGAAAGAAATGGAGATTAGGCAGCGAGAAACGGCGACAGCTGTAGAATACTCACTTTACCACTACTTGTACCTCTACTACTACTAAGTAAGGTTAAGGTAAGTAAGTAAGGTGAGTTTACTACTACTCGGTAAAGTCTCATCTCTCACCTTACCTTACAACGTGCTAAGTAAAGAGAAAATATTGTAATCGTGCGGCGAAAATTTGCGATTTTTCGACGGAAAAAACTCCAAATGGCGGGCGTTGGTATCGAAAAAGAGGATAAATCTTGTTCCAATCTGTAGTAAATTGCTTCCTCTAACATGTTTGGGAGTCAGAATTTACGTTTTGTAGGTCTTTGATACCAAAAAATTGATTGACGACAAAACATTTGGTGTCTGTCTGTTGTGTGTGTCTATCGGTCCGACAGTCCGACCGTCCGTCCATCAGTTCGTGTACAATGCTACCACCTTAAACCGTTCAAACGTTTTTCTCCGAAGCTTCAACATTTTCATTTTTTTTTGAAAAATCCAATTTTTTTATTTAACTTTGGTCTTGGATAGCGTAAAGCATGTAAAGGAAATAGCGCAGGTCTTATTTTTGATCAAATTTCTAAATTTTCGAAAATTGCAAAATTTAGAATTTTTTCGGCGTCGTCCTGCTATAATGTTGATGACAGATATTTTGTCCTTGAAATCTGTTGTTCAAAGATAGACCGTAAAAGTTATGTTTTTTGGAAAAATGAACACTTTTTCGACAACGTGAATAGATTTTGTGTAATTTTGTGTGAAATATAGACAATTTTTAAACGATTATTTTCTCAAGAACGCTACAAATTTCCTCCTTAGTTTTTTTTATATAGATGCACCAAACGACGATAAAAATGCTCCTGGTTCCTTTTTTGACGAACTATGTATTTTCGAAAAAACAAAAAATCAAATTCTTAAAGAAATCTACTTTAAAACATAATTTATTTAAATAAGGTGAAATAAAATTTTCTGAAAAAAGGAGTAGTTTTCGAGTAATTTTTGCTTAAAGGTACTTAAAGGCCAATTTATTAAAAAATCACAAAAACAGCTCTAAATTTTTCTTCTCTTCTACGGTCAAACAAATCGAACTTTTAGCACGCGCTGTATCCCCTAATAATGACCCCATTTACTAGTGTAAAAATACTGTCTAAAAATATTGTTTGTGTTAAGATAATCAATGTAAAAATATTTGTAAATATATTATTGTGAATATATTATTTCATGCACTAAGGGTGTTATAAGGCTCGGCCATTAGAACCAGTTAACGGCCGTATTTCATATACGATTTTATTTTTTACCTGATTTTATTGATTCAGATTTACTTATTTACTAGACGTTAACTTGACTCGGTTTGTCTTTTCATATTTACCTCCCATAATTCCATTCATAAGAGAACATTTACCGTCATTTATCTGTTTTCATATTTTCTTGGAAACCACGATCCCCTCGATCCAGGTTAAACATGGAGGGTATATCGAGTTTCGTATCAAAGGCCATAACGATCAGTAAAACATAAATTTTCTATATCACTATCTCTGCCTTCGTGATTTCCAAGGATCAGCGAATTGAATAAAAATCTAACTAATCGTTCAAATGAGTGTTAGTCCCGTTTCGGGAAGTTGCGGTGTTTCTCCGGCAATGGAACATAACATCCGGCACTGCCAAACAGGTCACTTGCGAAATTGTCCCCTCTTCAGTTATCTGCCCCAGTGGGACTCTAATGGTCGGAAGCGGCATAGTTTTCTTTCAATCCTGTCGCGCATTTGAAATTCGTAATGTAGATGTTTTGTAATTTTTCCGAGTTCCTGGGTGTCTAACAAAACAATAATCACCTTTCGCGTGACAGGAGGAGGCGTAGGTTTGTTCAATATCTCCGCGTATTGAACATTATTAATATAGGCTAGTATGATGTTCTCATTTTGTTTTTTGGAATTGTCATTAAAATGGGATCTCATTTAACATTTTTACGGACTTTTCTTCATTGTATTCAAATCAGGGGACTCGTATGTTAAAGAATCCGATAACAGTCCTGAGTAGGCTTTCTTTGAAGAATCATCACACATCGATAGCCGACCATAAAAGCGATTCGATAAGATTCTAAGTGTGGCCGTGATCAACCTATGTCTCAAGAATCATTAAAATAGGTTGAGCCGTCTTGAAGGAGTCAACCGTCAATCATCTTTACATGCATTAAATCAATGGCACCTAGTGCATATTTCTTAGCAGGAAAAATGAAGTCAGTTGTATAAACTAATTCAAAAGAAACATAACAAATTAGATCACACGTGTCGACTTGCAATGGGATAAGAGTAAATGATTCCTTAGTTTGTTTCTTCCGTGACTTCCGACAGCCCATGTTTGTAAGATTACAACAACCAGCCTGATTCTTACCTTGCGGATTGTGACGTGACTCACGGGTTATTCAATATTATTATTATTATTATTATTATTATTATTATTATTATTATTATTATTATTATTATTATTATTATTATTATTATATTAAGTTATTCAGTATTCAATTAATTGCCCACCTCAGCAGCTCTGAAAAATTCATACTTTGTATATTTACATTCTCTTATGGTTTGGTTGTTGAACAACGTATGAATGTTCACTTTCTCGCCTAACTACGTAGGTAGTAAAGAAAAAGTATTGTAAAGCTGCAGCAAAAATTGACTATTTTTCTCTCCATTTTTCTTTGGCATATTTCTATCATATTTCTCTCTTTTACACTAAAAGACCATGTTTGTGCTCCATAAACTTGGTAGATTGGTGGGTTCCAATTCATCCACAATACCGCGCAGTTCAACTGGAAATACAATGGCGGATTCGGCGCCACAAAGGAATGCACTGCTCTCGGTTCCTAGGGATTCTATTGAGGTCTGCTTCAAACCCACAGCGCATTCTCGCCCGATCCTATTAAGCGCCACCAATGATCACAGTTGCTTCCAGTGCTGTAAACATATGCATTGTTGCATACTTCCCTCAAACTTCCAGTGACAATTTTGATCTTCAATGTCTCACAGCCTAATTGCTCTTTCGGAATGAATCAAAACGCTTTTAATGAGAAATTGTGTGACCGTTCAGAAACATTCCATTCACTTTAGTAAATTCCCTCGCTGTTTTGGAAATATTCGCTAAAAACGGAAGTGGGGCTTTAATGATAGGAAAGAGTTATGGGGTTAGTTTAATCAAACCTAAAACATGGTAACTTTTCTCTTGTTTTGAAGGTTACGGGTGTAAAATTTTATTAAGGTCAGAATAATATTTGTACAACAAAAAAAGTACTCTTTACATAATAGAAAATAATTGTTTCGAAAATAGTGGCCTAAATTATGTTCAACAAAATGCCCTACCTTTCAGATAAATTAACTCGAAAAAATACAAAACATTTTAAAAACCAATGAATGGAATTTTATATCGTGTAAAAAAATATGAAATTATAATATCTAGTGCTATTAATATCCTTATCTGTTTAATCTGAGCTAGCTTTCTGCCACATCCTCTTCCCAGCTGTCATCTATTGGCACCTAAAAGACATTTTTACACATTTTCTCAATTTTTCGGTTTCCTAATGATAGAATTGAAATATGACTCTTAGAATATTGTAGAAAATACGCGAAAATACGCTGAAAATACGCGATATTTTTGAGAAAAGTTTGTTTAATATTTTTTCTACTCCCATTGTATAATTCTGTCATTTGATGGCTCCAACCCGTTAAATAATGATACTCATTACGATACAGATTTTATTATGATACAGGTTCTTGACCAATCACAGAAAAGCTTACAAACCAAGTATTGAGACTTCATTAATCTTTGAGAATTGTTCTAGAAATGTTTGGTTCGATTGTGTACATTAAAATTGCATTTAATGTTATATTATTTTTATTAGTTTTAATTTATTTTTTTATTAGTAATTTGTATGTGGAATATTATATAAAATAAATTGGTTCGTAATTTCACTTTGACCCTATTTGACTAGCGCAGTGGTAGTGGTAGAGGGAACATTTGACTGACGTTAAGATCAGAACGCAAGTTGTGTGTTATATGTTGCTGCCGTGTGATTGTCCTTTAAAACCGGCCAGTTCTTAAGTTTGAAATATCTAGTGAATCAGAGGAGGAGTTGGCACCTTCAAAAATAAGAGAAAAAGCGAAAATGATGACCTCGGAATTATTGTAAGAGCAACTTTTGTATTCTCTCGCTCTGGTAAACCAAAGCCACCTGCAGTAGATGGAGTAGCTGTTTGCTAGATGGCCTTGGCTAAATCCTGCACGTCAACTGCCACGAAACGATTCAATGCAAAGTACCGTTTGAAACTCGATGTAATGGGTATTAATACACTCGTGTGAAGTTACTCGCTCGTATCGTAATATCACACTCGTGTATTAATACCCACCATTACATCATCGTTTCATAATGTACTATTTTAATATTGCCCATATTTTATAGAAAATTACGCGAAAACTTAAAAAATTCCAAAAATTGCAAGACAATATATATATATATATATATATATATATATATATATATATATATATATATATATATATATATATATATAGAGAGAGAGAGAGAGACGAAACGGACGTAGTCCATTCCTCTCATGTGTTAATCAAGGGATGGCCACATCCCATAAGTAGCCATCGTGAGATTTGAAGAACGCGCGCAGTTGTCGTCAGAGGGTGACGCGCAGCGACGGTTAGGTTCAAACCGGTGACTTGATCATATCAGCCAATTAGGCAAGGGCCGATAAGACCCGAGGCTGCCATTGGTCGGAATCAGTCACGCGAGGTGTCCGAAATCGGACATCCCAGGTGTTCGCGGAAGCGAACACTCTCTTCTAAAATTTCGTGGAAGTCGAACGAGTTTTTCGGTGGAGGTGTGTACGAGAAGAAAGTAGTTGAGACGAGCTTAGGCAGACAGTGCTCTAATATTCATGAGTGGCAGAAAACTATTGCTTTTCGAAAAGTCAACTAGTCGCAACGAGAACTGTGCAGTTGAATGTTGTTAGTGCATTACGACAATTTGGCCCGTAATTGTAGCACGAAGGCTGATTCCAACGGTGAAGATTATTCAGTAGAATCGAGCCCGAGCGGCGAGAGAACTCTAACGCTAGTATTGTGAAATTGCGGAAACGTGTGCCGTAAGCTGATAATAAAAACTGCGGGACCACTAGTTACAAACTGCACGCCGCCCGGAAAGCCGTCGGCGAAGAATTTCTACCCAGAAGAAGAAAATCAGAATTATAAATTATCACGGACTATCCGAACGTGAGTAAAACTAGACTCGACGCACATCCGAGAAGGTGGTACAAGAATTGGGACATCGCGAGGGGGAGAGCTGCCTGAGGGGAACGCCGTGGACTTAGAGAGGTCACCGCCGACGCCGACGCATCAGTACGAGTCGTGCGGAGCGCAGCCGTCCGTCCCGAAGCCGGCAGGCGCCGCCGGCCCGTCCCGACGTCGACTCCGAATCTGCGAGAACGCTGCCCAATGAGTAGTGGAATCCCGAGGTACACACCGCCGAGACACTGATGACGAGAGTGAGTACCCGTGAAAGTTATAAAAACTTCAGAAAGCTTGTTAAATTAGATTCAAAGGAAAATTTATTTTGTTTTAGAAGTCATTTTAAAATTGTTTTATAATTTGAATCTGGACAGGAAGGCATTTCTAGCCTCCCATAAGCTGTACTTAAATTTAAGTGGTTCAATTTACGAATGAAAGCGTAACATAAAAATTAAACAGATTAATATTGCAGTAGTAGTGTGCAAAATAAGATTTGAGGAAATAACAGGTCTATATTCCAATTCCGCGCCAGCTGGTAGCGTAAGTTTATGATGAGTGTTATTTCATGAATACTTAAAATGTATAAAATCATGAGATTAGTGGTAATTTAAGTAGTTTAGGAAAGAAAAATTGCTTGTTGCAATTTAAACACCGGTGCAAGGCAGAGGCTTGCACATTGTATTTTTTTGTAAAATTTGTATTGTTGAATCTTTCGACCAATGAATTGTTTTTCCAAGCAAATCGTAGCGCCTATTATTAAATGTGTGTGAGTTTCCCAAGTCACTTACCAAATAGGGTTTCCTGGGAGAGTAAAACAATTTGTAAAAAGAATAGACAACTGGTAGGGCCCGGCGAGGGAGGGGCGGAGAGGACGTCGCACGTTACTGGTGATACCCACGCTAGAAATCTTTCTCGTGGGGTATAAGCGCCCTGACCCTTCAAAGGTTGATGAATGCCGGCGCGTCGCGTAAAGAGAGACGACGTATCCGTCGCAATATATATATATATATATATATATATATATATATATATATATATATATATATATGTGTGTGTGTGTGTGTGTGTGTGTGTGTGTGTGTGTGTAAATAATACAGTTTAAGATAAATTAGTGTGATAAGTGAAACATGCTAATGTGTCTAGCACACAATTGTCTAACAGTATAAATATTACTAGAGGGAAAACAAAGGTTTTTTTAATAACTAGTGATCTATATATCTACACTATACATCTATATAACTGAACTGTGAATGATAAATAGGATAAACAAATTAACTTCGCCAGGTTTTAGCTCACTTGATAAGTTGGTTTCTGTAAGCTACCCCAACAGAGAGTTGGAAACTTTTGCTCTGGATAGGGATGTTATAGCTTTAATAATAATAATAATAATAATAATAATAATAATAATAATAATAATAATAATAATAATAATCTACCAAAAACCAATGATAATGCACTCGAAACTCTCCGTAATGCCTCCGATTTTATTTCTTCTTTACTCCTGAATCCTGCCAGAGGGAGGGGGGATATTGGGTAAAACAATAGTAACTGGCAGCAGCCGTTCAGATTGCGTTACTCTCCATATGGAGAAATTAGTCTAAGAAGGGACCAGTTTGACAGATCGAAAAACAAAAGGTCTTACGAGACGATGGCATTGCAAGAGTTTGTGCCGAATGCATCCCTACAAGCGGGCCAACTGCAATCGTTCGCAGTAGTTACCAAAGTGGTGCCTTCTGAAGGTCGGTATACACGGTTCAATGCAGATTCTCATGTAGTTTCTGTACAGAAACTTCAAAATCCCATACTAGAAGTATAAGAGTCAAAAGACGCGCATATACGGTGAGTACATTTTCTGTAAAAATTCTTTAAAAATCGCAACAAGACGTCGACCGGGAAAAAACTAAATTGCGCAGTCCGCGTTCTATCGGTGATAGTATTTCTGTCTGTGTGTTATGGCTGTGATCTTTATTAAGTATTAACCATTTGAGCATAGAGAAGAAAAATAGGAAGGCGAGAATAGGGAAAGAGGTAGTTTATCACAACATCATTTAACAGAATCGCACCTGGACTCACCGAACCACAAAATCGAAATGACCGATTACCGTCGCGTCGAGTAAACAAACCCGTTAGTGAACGATTCTGCCGCTAGAGGCGCTTGGTTCAAATTGTTAGCTTTCTGTATGAAAAATTAGGAAAATGCTGAAAAGTTTTCATGCAGAGATCGCCAAGTCTAGGCTGGACTAGAATGGACGTACAGAAAACGTGCAGTCTAGACTGCATGTTTTCTGTACGTCCAATTTGCACGAAAACCGTACCATGTATACCGGTCTTCAGAATAATCTATTTCGAAGGACTCTACTGCTCAGCTGACGGGGGAGCTCTTGGTGTCGCCCCCCTCCAAGGCTCCGAGCTCAGAGGGTTGTCATCGCGAGGAGAAGGGGTGTTGTGGTGAGGAGGGAAAAGGGAATACAGTCGAGTTACTTTTGGAACAGATTGGCGCAAGCCTTTTGCGTCGCGGACCCCATGACAAGTTACCAGAAAAAGGACCCTGGGAAGGACTGAGCTCAATCAGCGTGTTGGTGTTATGTTTGACAGTTTTGCGTCGACCGCCCGACTTCGCCGGAAAACTAAAGGCGTCCCCCATGCCTGGGCCTATATTCGACACTAGCCATATAGCTAGGTCGAGTTCTGTCGCTGTTTGAAGGAGAATTCTAGCGGCCGGCTGCTCTGATCGGTAGTTTTCCATGTTTTTTTTTAATAAATACCAGACGAATGTCGCAGCCGTGTCCTACCAAACGGGCCATGGACTGCGCGCGATTTTTCCTTCTCATTCCTTGTTCTATACACACACACAAATATGCGCTTCACAACCACACATCTCGGGAGACCGGTCTGGAGCTTAGCACTTGTTCCGTCTGGGGCGGTGCTCCGCTGTTGGGAGATACCTGGTTGGGGAAACCCCGCTAGCTGACGGTAGGTCGGCGCCGGATCTTGCCATTCTGCGAGGCAAGATCACCGCCATCTCACGAAATAAAACACTACACTTACGGGACTAATGACCGTAGCAGTTGACGCGTCCGGAATCACTAATCAATCAATCTTCTCGGCTCAGGCAGCCTGAGCGGCTCGGACTAGCACCGCGAACGAGTGTGCTGAGGAGGCCTGGTGACAAGAGATAAGGCTGCACTGAGACAATGGGACGGGAACATGTAGGTCACGAAGGGCGGGGATACAGTATGCCTGTAATCAGGGCCGGATAAAGGTTGACGTAGGCCCTATGCACAAGTTTTTCGTAAGCCTCAGAAAAAATTATAGGATTATTTTAAACTGTAATTATTAGACTTGTTAGGAATTTAAAAAAGAACGGTATAAAAGAGAACTAGTTTCGGCGACTCAAATCAAGGTGGCTGTGAATCCGAAACCAATCCTGATCGACAACCATTGAATTGTTCTAATTAACTCATTCACACACTCCACAGTTATGTGTTTTGTCTCTGCCCTTACCTGCAGTCCATCTCTGATGTGTGTCGGCCCAGCAGTTCCTGAGTATGTGTGCACCGTAAAATAGATCTTGCTCGTGCCACACTAACTGTAGTCGCAGACAGACCGTACACATGTAATCACGAGCGGGTGTCTGGAAAACGGATGAACCTCCCCGCCACGTGCTTCTTTCCCACTCCACTCCGCCCCGCCCCGCCCCGCCCCGCCTTGCTTCGATGAACTCGCCAGAGGAAGGAAGTCAGATTGCGGGGCGGGCATGATTAGGGTAGACGAACATTGCGGTTTCAGTGTGCATCGATATAATGCAACCAGGGAATTCGATTTATAAAGATACCAATGTTAACATGAAACGGTGTTGACAAATATACTAGAATGGTAAATATTAAAGTATACCTTTTAATGATAATGTATGTTGTTAAACGAACATTGTGGACATAAAGAACGTCGTTCATTGGACAAGATTGAATTATTATGAAATATACTTTAAAATTGTACCTACGTTTGCCGACATTTTGGTCGTCAATTTTACTCTCTTTTTTAGTTACACAGACGTCCACAGTTGATACTTTTTGTAGTCGTCTTTTCTTCTCATCATTCCCCTTCTTCTTCTTCTTCTTCTTCTTCTGATGATGATGATGATGAAATCTGATAGAATATTTTAGGTATTTAATTAAATTAAATTTACGTTTACGTTTACACTGACTCAATTCATTGCTTAGGAAAAAGTTGAAAGTTGAATTTGGTACACTACCATTCATAGTATGAGCATGGCCATGTGTAGAGGTCATAGTCCCACTGAAAATTTTGAAAGGGTCTCCGTTTCCGTAATAAATTTTTTAAAAAATTTATTTATTTATGTATTTATTTATAATTTACTAGTTCATTGCCGTGCGTTTACGGCTCAAATGAGAAAATAACTCGATTTATTTTGCTTAATTGATATGAAACTTGCAATTTTGAAATGTTTTCATGAATTTATAAATGCCATTAGTTGGGAAAGGGGGGATTTTAATGAAATGTCATTCTTTTTCTTTTGACTTTAGATCAACGTTTTTAGTATAGACATTAATTTATGTTATGACAAAAGAAATGACCCATTTTAATATGACTTTTTTTTTTCATTTTTCGTCAATTTCGACTCAGTCGACTAAGAGATTTCGTGGTAAAGAAAACATTCCAAACCAAAAATTTGCAAGCTGAGTTCACTTGGACGAAAGGAGGAAGCCTCGATTACACCAGTAACATGTGCAAAAGCTTGAGATATTCATCTGAACTGGTTTTGATCTTTTTTACGTCATTTTTTTTTACTTTTAGGCCATTTGTAAAACATTTTAAAAGCATTTTATTGATCATTTTTGTCAATGTTTTAGGTCATCAGAATCCGCCCCCTAGCCATCAGTCACTCACATTTTACTGTTATACATCACCTTCTTTTAGACATATAGGCTTCTTGAGTAATAATAAGATGTATCTGACACATCGGCTTAATCCTCAAAATGTAATTTTTTGAGGTTATGAAATATTTTAAATAACTTCTGGCAATAGATGCAAATAACCTAAAAGTACGGTTTTGTAAGCGCAATTCACACCGTTATATAACTCTCTTACGCAACATAAACATGTTCATATATTTCTGGAGATTTAACTAGAAACCACTGTCTGTAGCTTCGTTAGCTTTTGCGAGAATTTCCGTTCACAATTCTTTAATTTTGTACGAACACATCAGTCCAACAACGATTATGCAATAGTAATTAGACACGCAGTTTTGTTTATCTGACTTCATATTTACAAATGACGATTGCAATGCGTCTTTTCACTTTAGATGCAAGAAAAAATATAAAATTTTTCGAGTTCTCGTTTGATTCAGAAACGGACTAGTAAACCATAAAGTTCTGTTTGCAGCACGTGCTTTACTAGATGTTTTTGCCTCTCAGGCGACTTCCAATCCCTCAGAATTGGAAGTCGCCCTCGGGGAAAAACATTTTCTTAATGTCCTAGATACATTAATAACTATTATTTCTGTTAAACGTTCAATCGCTGATTTTAAGGTTTAACCTGACAATTTGGGGAATTATAACGCCAAAAGTCATCTTGTATCCTGTAAATAGGACAACATAAAATCAGTTGTACTTATTAAGTGTATCATTTTTGAGTTAAGAAATAAACACTACAATTATAACAGTTTTACTGTTTATTAAAACACCCGAAAGTCAACTTTCGGGAAACACTTTTCCCGTATGCAAAGGATCTATAACCTGGAAAAGGTGAAAGGATGGAGTGGGGCTTGTCAAGGCAAGGCAAATCATTTTTAACTAAAAAAGTTTACAATTTTTTAATGTAGTAATTTTTGTGGATTATTATAATAGTATTGACGTTATCAGCTTTGTTAATAAGTTTTTAAGCTTCACTTTTCCAATTAACTTATGAATAAATTTTACATGTAATGGTGGAGTAGGTGATGGAAGTCTTTTGACTTCATTTGTCAGAATTTTTGAACAATTTATATGTAGCAGATGCAGCCTGGGAGGTGCCGTGCTGCGAGTGCGACTACATACGGGGATCAGAACGGGTTTCAGGGGATTGTTTGCCTTTAGGGCAATGATAGATAATATGCAAGCAGAATAAACAAATTTAATTGCATAATAATTATTAATACAAGTGGTTTTGATTTATAATAAGCCGGAGGACCATTGATAGTTATGAAGTTAATGATTGCTCTTCTTTCTTGAAGTACACTTGGCAGCTTACTTACAGTTTGTAGCAAGGAAGGCAGCAACCCAATTCACTCGGCTGAGTGTGTCGCTGTCCGGGCTGAGGTGGGCTCCAGGCAATTCGGTGGTGCGAACTGGCATGGGCGCGGACTCAGATGACCGGAGCTGGCGGTGGAGTTTGCCGTGAATTCGGCCAAGTGGCGGCTGCGGCCCGCGAGTGGCACGAATTTGAGGCAGGTTGATATGGCCGTACTAATCGCCTTGATAGGCGAAGCAGGAACAGCCGACCTTGATGAATTTTGCTAGTCAGTCAGTTTAACTAGTTCGGAGCAATGTAGTTAGAGAAGTTCTGTTTAGTCTGTTCTGTCTGTTCTTCCTGTTGTCTGTCGTTGTTATGTTTGTTCCCTCTCTTCGTGAGCGAAGTCGCAGTATTTATTATATTGCGGGTGTGATTGAGGCCGTGGGGGGGAGAGTCACGTGGCTGTGACTTAGGCCTATGGCAAGGCGGGAAAGTTTGGAGTGCCCGCGATCGGCTCCCTATTCGTGATGTGTCTTCGGGTCACGTGACATTGGCGGCGTTCGGAAGCAAAGGCGGCGACACGTGGGGTGCCCGCGATGGCGGCCCGTTTGTATTTGAGATTTCAACGGAATTGAGGCATCTGGCATGCAGGTGGCCGGGGAGCGGGGCGGCGCGCCGGCAGTGCACCTTTGTCGGCGAGATGCATTAACGGGCTTATTTTTGCGAGGGAGGCCCGAAGCGATTCCCAGAAATGTTTGTACACATTCTTGGTCGCTTGTCAGGTAGCGAGCGATGGGGTGAGGGCCCCGCGTGCCGGGGTAGCCCAGCCCTAATGAGGGCTTAAACCCCAGCTGGCGACGCCGGGAAGCGGCGGTCAGTGCTCTGCGCGGGCGTGGGCCCGTGAGAACGGCGGTTTGCGCGGAAGACACTGTAAATGATTTTATTGCCCTTTTGTAGTAGTTTGCGAAATGTAGAAGCGTGCCGGCATGCACAGAGAGCGACTTGTGAGAGGTTGGTGAAAGTACGCTCTGGGTGGTCGCGCGGGAAAAAGCTATTAGGGGCTGCGCCTTGGTGGCGAGATTGAACATTTGATTGCGAGATTGAACATAATCCAAATGGAGTTATAATTCTTTTTGTCATGAAAAATGTTCAGGGCTTCTTCAGTGCTAAGTTGTAAATTCTTTATAACAAGGATGATATTTTGGAGCAAATTTAAGACCATGGATAATAGCTTAATTTCTTCACTATTGAATGCAAAATTCAATAAGATTTGGATTCTGGAGTAAAACGTTGCTGCAGAGTTTTGCTACAAACGCCCGATCCGCGTGTTGAAAAATTCAGTGGTGTTAGCAGATATCTTGTAGTAGTCTATAATCTGAGTTAAAATACAATCATCCACAACAATAACATTTTTAATATTTATAAAAATGATTGTGTACATTCTAAAACCCCCATTGTAACCAAACTTTTACCCCAGAACTTATCTAATGTTGCATTCAATAATGAAGAAATTGCAGGCTGCCACCAAATGTTGATGTCGGGCTTATATTGAAGGGCCATTAAATATGGCGGAAGGTAGGTAACATAATGTTGACATCGTTATACCCATAACCCCTGGTGGTATTTTTTGGGGGGTTTTGTTTTAAATGAAAAGTATTAAAGTGTTCTTAAAGAAATGTTTGCAGACTTCTCTTCGATATATCTTATCATGTTTTAGTTAAAGAATTGTAAATTAATTGTTGTGATTGAAAGTATTGTAATTGTAAATTAAAGTATAGTAATTCTAAAGTAATTGAAGTGTTCGTTATTAATACCTTTTGTCGTGTTAGTGCTGCAGGTATGTATTTCCCAACGAGATAGAATATTACTATTTTAACTCGTGGGTGTCTGCTTAGGGTTAGGTGATTAAGTAATATTCTCTTTTATGCCTTTTCCAGATACTACCCACTTCCACGACCCTCTTAAGTTCTTGTAGCAGTTGTCCCTAGTAGGTCTTATTACGACTTCCTAAGTGAGGTGAAGATGGCGTGGCATGCTTCAGCGGATATTTTTACACAATACAGTCCCAATATAGCGATACCCGTAATTTACTCAATATAGAGATACGGCAAAATACATTTACAACATGAATTGAAAATTTCAATATTGTATTTCCCACGTTCACTGTAGCCGTGGTTCAGAGTTCGTTAAAACCGAATCTTCTTGTGCTTATTTGTAATGTAGTAAGTGAAACGGGACCAATGACTTAAGGTCACTATGTTCAAGTTCTCTACAACCGGAGTCGACTGTTATTTAATAAAGTCAGTAAAAATATTGACATTCATTTGGAAAAATGGCTGAGTGGACGCCAGACTGCCCTGAATAGTTCATGACTAGGACCCGGCTATTTGTGACATATATTTTTTTCTTTATGTTATTTCCATCGAAAATTTAAGCATGATTTCATTTACAATGCTTATAACTATGCAATTTTCTCATGTCATATACAGTCATATTTTGTCTTTTCTTAACCCTTTTGTCATTTTCGGGTAATATTTTTTTTATAATTTGCCATGCGTTTTCGAATTCTTTGTCATATTTTAATTCTTTTGATTTCATTTTCTCATACTTGCTTGCAGTCGTCTCAGAGAGATTTTCCACTTCTTCTAATTGTTATCTAATTTCTTACAATTGTATCTAATTGTTGTCTGTCTTTCCTCAGTAAGCTACATAGAAAGAGAAAAAGGACGCGAAGAAATCACCTGAGGCAAAGACAGTGTTAGTTTAGTTTTTTCAGGTTTTGTACCTAGATAAACCTCTTCTATAAATAAATTTAGCAGTTAGAATTGTCTTCAAACGGGCGCCAAATGAGAAGGGGTGAATTGTCAATGTGCTATATTTTGAAAGTATATTTTCAATATAATGGTTATTTAAACAGCAGCGAGATTTTGAAGGTTTCGAAAAGGCATCCAAAAAATGTTTAAGTCATATTTGTGGTCATATTTTCATATTTTTACTCGATAAATGCTGGCATTTATATTTCTAACATTTTTAGGTCACAAACATCCGGGCCTTACTCATGATCGTATAAAACTCCTTAGTAGTGTGAACGGGGGTCCATCAAGTTAGCAAACGTGTATTTTAAGCACTAAACTTCCGCCGCTGCCACGAAACGTACATTGAATGAAGATTAAAGTGTTTTGAATGTAAAGTTATTAGTAAAAATCGACAAAGTCGCACTGATTCAGCAATAAAGGGTTACTAATTAGAATAAATGCAATCTTCGTTGAAAGGTTTTGTTGGTTTGGTGTTCAGTAAAAGAAAAAATCGCCAACAATAAATATTTAGAATAGAGACAAAAAATACTGCACTTGTTTATTATTCATAGAACATTTCTTTCAAATATCCGACTATACAAATCACATTTATAATGTAAATATGTTTTTTATATTTACTTACCACTATTGTTCAGATGATTTAAGCAAATCATAGCTAATGTGGTACTAGAAACGTGGTAAACATTATGATCGTCAGTTAATGATAATGATGGTTTTAATTCTAGAACTGTTGCTTGCTTTTGATAAAAAATCTATTTTTAAACTCACAATAATTCACACACAAATGGCTCAGAGTCTGTACATAGTTCGGAAGCTATTACACCATGGGTTCTAGACAAATATGTACAATCACTGCCAGGTGGGGCAGCCACTCTTCCTAATTTCCACAAGTCGATTTGAGTGGAAGTCAACGACTCTCCTGTGGGAGAACAAAGATTTATTATTGGTTTCAAAAATTTTCTTGAGACAAAGAAACAGAAATTGATGATATTTGAATAAAGTCGAATAAAGCTTTAATACAAAGGAAATCAGTAGCACCAATCACTCGATCAAAATTATGTATTTTGAGCCTTCACACATGAAACAATAAGGTGAAAATTTGTCTTAAAAGTCTTGTTTTTTATGGTCGAAATAAACAATTTATTTACGTTTCTAGTCAGAATGTATGTCTTTAAGGTATGAATGAAAAATTTCATTATTTATTTAAAAGCGTATCGTGGGGGAATATGGTGAAAAATCTTTCTTGTCAAGTTCGACGATGGGTTAGCTATTTGTGAATTTTTTAACACTAATTTGAATTGTACTTCCAACTTAACCATGGGTTCGACATACAACATATTACTCCTTACCTGTTGCATATGGACGTGTAATTCAGTACAGAATCACGATTCCTGGTAGTTATATTGATTGAAACCAATTATTAGATTGATGACATCTACTATAAATTATCAGCATTTATCAACAATACAAACTTAACATTTATTCTTATAACCTATATATTACAATTCTATTGATTTTATGTGAATCACTTTTTAAAATAAAACATTAAAACACCGTACGGGTTTGACTATAGTTCGTAAGATTACTAAAATGTCTATTTATTTATTTTACTCTTGATCGCTGACTTCTCGGCTGACTAGCAGAATGTTTTCCATGGAATCCTTGGTGGACCAATTCTCACGCCCTTTCCTAAATTAAAATAATCCAGAATGTCCTCAACGATTGCTATTGATATGACTTCATATTCTCACAAATTTAATACGCGGTCGCGACTTTCCCTACCTGTGTTTCGTATGGAACACCTACTCGTGACTGACTATATTCATCTACTTATTGAAAATTCTCGATCTACGGAGCTACCCTAATGTACATATTCTCAAAACATGGAGTCTATTTAATTCAAACCTTCAACTATTACATTAATAAAATCCTTGATTACAATGTAATATTGCAATTTACACAAAACCAAGCTCTCAAACATCAAACTAAACATAAATTCGCGGCTCATTATCATTTACCTAGCCTATGCTGAAAATCCGATCGCACCTGACCAACCGCATACGTGTGTTCGCTGCAATAATCTTCTAGGGAGGGATCCCTCGCGTCTTTCTAAAATATCACGGCCATCCAATGCCCTCTTCACACCTTCTGCACATATTGTGTTCGGGGCCATGTCCATCTGCACAGCGCTATGACACCAAGCATGGAATATAAAACTTTGTTGATCCGTTGTCCCAACAACGCGTATTCTTGGACTTCCAAGTTTGCAAACAATGCTGATATTATCATTTAAACTGAACCCAGGGTTCTTGGCTTATCACAATATAATAGGGGAAGGGGAGAACTCTCGCTGTTTGAGGGTATTGACTAGAGAATTCGCGACCGTCGTTTCCGCGTGGCAGCATCTATTTTAAGGTATATGCGTAATTTCAAACGCTACTTCGGTAATTTGCTCGTCATATAGCGGCGAGCTTACGAGACTTCGAACATTCATTTCATCCTCAATTTCATTTCTTCTTGGTGGAGAGAGTGTTGCTCATGGCAACCTGATTCCCCTCGTAACCTGATTCATATGCATTTCCATCTAGTATTGTGCCATTTCGTGCATCGTTACTTACGTTTCAGGCAACATAATAAGTAGGGGGGAGTTAGGTTAAGTGGTCCATGCTTTTAAATGTTGATGGTAAGTGATTCCTGCTTTTTCCACGGGATGGTATTCGTAGAATGACAGAGCTGTTGCTCTAAGCCAATTTCATAAGTTGCAGGCCTTCATTGTTGGGTTGTAAGGTTGTTTTTTTTTCTGAAAGGTCAGCACTATTTTCTACCACTCATTTGCTTTGCAATTTTATTGTGATTGAATAAAAACTATTATTACTATTATAAATATTATGCGTAAGCACTATGTGAAAAAGTAAAATAATGAAAAGTTAATAAATAATACGATCCACCAGCGGCGGAAACACGGCGGCGGCTGCTTTCGCTCAAGCGCGTTGTTGCCAGCGTTGCTTTAAAGCAACAATGGGAATATTTATTTATTTATTTAGGGTATAAATTTTACTACACAGTAACAGTGATAGCTTGTGCAAGAAAATGCAAGTAGTTCGAAGAATATATAATAGCAATTACTAAATAATATAGTATTGTAATATTCTCCCAATCTACTCCTTGTCTGAACATGTAATGCTAAATGCTCCATACGTTTACACGTCTAAGAAAAGATTTTGCCAAATTCAGAATTCAAATTCAGAAATTACAAGTTGCAGAATAAAGTAAAATCAAATGAATGTTGGAATTTTCAATAGTAAATTATATTTTAAATAACATTAATTATTTTGCATATCCTTTTGGTTCATTACTGCTCTCCGAATAATTTTTCTTGTGGCCCCTAGTTGGCGGGACGTCTACATGTTTCATTATATTCAAGCAGAAATTACGCACAAAATACTAACTTTTACAAAACATTGTGCATGACCTTTTTTAAAGGGCTATTTTGGTTCAATAGACTTTGAGACAAAACATCTCTCTTCAGTTTTGTAATTTTGAATGTTTTTCGAAAAAAAATCAGCAATACCCGAAGAGGGGACTAGCACCATATTTTTTACCGTTCCATATTAAACATGTGGAAAAAATTTAAAGAAAAAAATTTGGAGCGGTTTTTGAGAAACAAAAAAACAAAATTGTGCAAACGCAAAATATGTAAAAACTACTCGTTTTTTCAAAAAATAATACGTGCCCTTTTTAAAATCTCATTTTTTACAACAGACTTTGAGGCAAAAATCTCTATATTCAATTTTGTAGTATTAAACTTTTTCCTTTTTTCGAAAAACGGAGCAATACCCGAAAATGAGACTAGCGCCAAATTTTACCTCCCTTATTCCATATTGTGACATACCAATATGTCACTGAATATTGTACAATATTTATTATAAATGGCGTCAATTAAAGGGGATAAATTATGTGAATATGCTAGCATAGCAACGGTAAGCGAGCCGTCGTCAAGGTCAACATATTCATGCAGTGACAATCGCGAAGACGGCTAGTTAATTCTATATAGAATTCAGGGATTGGCCGAAAAAGCAGTGACAGTCGTGAAGACGGCTAGTTCGTTTTGCAAGAAATTTAGAGATTGGCTAGGTACGAAAGTACATCAAATGTTATCTGCAAATAAACAATCGAAATTATGGACCGAGATTTGCAGGGCTGAAAGAATACGAGAGACATTCATTCTGACTGATGCCGTGCTCGTGAACGGATCGTGCTCCAATTAATGTTAGGAGTTTTTTGGGGACTTGTATGCATCTACTAGGGAATGGATATTGAGAAAACATCAAAATTTGAACACTAAGTGTGACAGTGGAGCTTAAAATATTTCATGTGAACGAGTTGGAGGGACATTGAGGGCTTGGGCGAAGTTGTCAGTGATTGGACTGGAATGTTAGCAGCAAATAGTTTATTGATCTGATGAACGGTGATTGAAGTGTGCTTCCGAGAAAAGAAGAGAGAAGATGGTGTCTGGACCTGAGGACGGCGGCGTCGGAGATGGATAAAGATGGTCCAAAAGCGCGCGAAGACATAAGGTTGGAACGGTCATGACAAACGTTTAATTTTATATTGGGTAAAGTTATACAATACTAAGATTGTTTTAAATTGTTTAATAAATTTCCATGTTTTTGTGAAATGAATATAGGATTTTCATTGAGCTAATTCTAGCAATGAAGTAGCAAGATAAAAAGATATTTGCTTTTCAGATTCCTCGACCGAGTTTGTTTGAATAAATTGCAGTTCATTTCAATATATGGAGAAAATACAAAGAAAAAATCTGGAGCAGTTAAAAAAAATTAAAATGCCTCTATTTGGCACAAAATTAAAAGAAAATTACTCATATTTTCAAAAAGTTAAACATGATCTTTTTTCAAGAATTGTCTTTAAAGAAGAGATTTCATTTAAGAAAAAATATCTATCTTTAATATCATAGTTGTAGGAAGATGCAGGATAAGAGATTAGCTTTTGATTTTTGCAGTTATACCAAAGAACGTGGCAGGAACAAAAGTAACCAGAGTGTTTTTTCGGCTGTCTCCATGTCATAGGAGTTTCAAAGCAGTTAGCAGTCTTCTTTCCTTTGAGCCAGCACCGTAGATCAGTGAGACACTGCGCACCAACTTTATGAGGAGCGCCAGATTTGTCTTTGTCTTCCAGTGTTATACCAAACTACACAAGATAATGTTGTCTTATCTATACTGATATATAAAGACAGAAGTGCGTTCTCTTCCAACGCGGTAATCTCTGAATCTACTGAACAAATGCCGATGAAACTTTTGTGCTAACTTCCTTTAAAGGTCTGGAGTACTATAGGCTATGATTTACAACCATAAACCGTAATATTTTTACAAAATAATTACTTTTCTCCACATATTTTTGCATAGCTTTACATCACAGATTCAAGAGCGCATCAATGTCAATAGTCTAGCTGTGCGCCACCAGAGGATGACGTCTGAGATCTACTACTGGTTTCATCAATGATTACAATTATTACGAGATTTATTGGACTTTGAATAAGGTTACGTATTGTCCCTGTATGAACGGTGGTGATTTGTTAGTTCTGAACATTGGTGGAATATTTGGAAGAAATCAGTAACTAAAGTGGTAAAGTTGACAAGGTACATCAATTATCCTTAATCTGTGGTATGTACAAAGTGGCTATAAAACATTGGAGTTTGAATTTGTACAGAAATTGAGGTAGGTTGAGACAGTGCAATGTACAATAATATATAGTACAAAATATACAGTAATCTACAATATATTATATATAGATATCGTATACATTCTAAACAACCTCTTCTTTTACAGAAATTTGTAAACATTGAATTTCTTGAAACAATGCGTGTGTCAAGTTGTCAAACAGACTATACTAGTGCGAATAGATGGGCAGTCTATAAACGTTTTGAATCGGCTATTAAGAGAAGTGCGACTTGCTAAAGTACTCACTCGCACTATTGAAAATAATACTGCAAGGAGGGATGCAAATATAAATAATTCTCTATGTAGTAGGGTTGCTTATCAATAGCACTAACAATTTGACTCTTTACATAGTTCTCATGTTCAAATTGGTAAAATGTAAAATGTTTGTATGTTTTGGTTTCATCCAGTTGATTTTTTTCTTTATTATGTGCAGAAGTTTAGTGCAGTAGTATGTAATTAAGCAATGATCACTTACATATTGAGACTAATCTGTGCTATTATTTTGCATTGCAATTGCTCCCAACGCATGAATTGGTTTCTGTTATTCACATTTCAAGATCATTAATATATAGCACTTCAGATCAAATAATGAAGCTAATATGGTTTTGTTAAGAACATTGTCAATTTAGTGTGTAGCCATAATGTACATGTTGATGGATCAGTATTGTTCTCATGCTTCAATGTTATGATTAATTGATTTACGTAAAAAATAATTTTTATTCTACACGTAGTTTAAACTTATATAGATTTTTCGTCTTCCAAATAATTATAAATACTGGCAATTACGTTCAATATTGATAATTTCATTTACTCTTATGATTATGATTCGTCAATTACGTTTTGACATATACATTCATATTCCATATCTATCTTCTAACTCTGGCATATTAAACTTCGCTCAAAACAGTCAGTTCCTTCAAGGTCACGATTTGACAGATCAATTTCAAATATTTGTTTAAGAATACAAGAGAAGACAAAATATAAAAAAGAGTAAGTTTTACAAAGTGACAATTTATTGACAGTATTGGAAGTATAATATGAAACTCCACAAAAAAAACAACACAAAATGTACGTGAGTCTACAAGTATTTTATTCTGTAGTTTAGAATTGTTTATTGATTTTAGTTATAAAGTGAAGAAAGTTTAGGAGCTGGAAGCCCAAATAAGAAAAATATAATTTTTTGTGAAAAAGTGAGCGAGGTAGACCGGAAATTTCCAAATGGGGGTGAAGAGAAGACAGGGCTAACGAATCGTGGCCTTGCAGAGCATGGCAGGGAGGAGCAGGGCGGAGAAGGGATACAACAGAAGAGATAGTTGGCCCCACCGCAGAGTATGAAAAAATGGAATTCCTCTCCCTGTCTAATAATTTACTATAAACCCAAGCAACGCCGGGTACACCAGCTAGTATAGTATATAATGCTCGTTTTGTAATTTTTAATAATACTATATTCGCCTGATATGTAACAAAAGTCATCTGGGATTTCCACAACGTCTCAAACTGGAAGCCATGTTTCAGGAACTGCACAGGGAAAGAACCTTTCAGGGAAAAGCAATCGTTTTAGCGATGCAGTATCCACTTGTTATTCTATCTGCGCCCGAACTGCACTACACATAAAAGAAAAACTGAAACGAACTTACTGCCGATTACGCTAGCTAAATGTGATTGCCGATTCGCATACGCGATAACGGTCCACGCGACCCTGTTGGTTGAGATTGCGACGTCGAGGTGTCCACGGTAGAATGACGGGTAGGCAGGGAAGGAAGAAATTCAACGCCACACAAATTATATGGCAAAGTAAAATTGAATTTTTCATGAAAACGTGACGTGATAGAAACTATTCAATACTTTTTTTAAATCATAAAAACACATAAAGTTCACCTATAAGTTTCCTTCTACTTTTTTCACGTAGGCCTATGTAATAAATCTCAATCTCTTTCACTGCTCTAAGTCGAATCCTTCAATTAGAACAATAGAGATAATAGCCAAAATCAGTACCGGATTTACCTTTGCAAATAGTTTTTATTACACCGAAACGAATATTTTCATACCAATTCTTGCCAAAAACGCTCCTTGATATCGCCGGTATTTATAATGCAACTTAATATGTTCTACATGAGTAAGTACAGAGATCCCAGGCCTAAAGTAATCGTACATAGATTGCACTTCAACCCGTAATATGTCCCATAGTCTTAACTGCTTTTTGACGTTAAGCACGTAAATACAAATTCATTTACATCAGTGTGATTTAGAAAAATAATGTTCTAAAATTTTTTTCGACAGTTTTTTCCTGTAAATGATAGAAAAACTTCGAAAAATAATGAATTATTTTTTACTTACCTAACACTGTCATGAATGGTCTAATATACCCACTACGTACAATTCCTATATGAAAACCATATCGTAGGTTGTAGCTTTCAAGCCAGCGCAGAAATAAATCCCTTTCAACCTGAAACAAATTCAGAACATAGATCACTCATTTCAAAATTTCCCTAGCGCTCTTTAGAAGATAATTAGGGTTTTATATTTATTTATTTGATTTATTGCTACTATTTAGTCAAGTTTGTAGGGAAACGGGAGAAAAGGATAGATTTTGTTCAAACAATATCATACGTGCAAAATTTATTTTACTACGATAAAGACTTAGTCCTTAATTAATAACATTTATTTGTTATGTCATAAAATATGTTTAACGATTTTACATACTGTATTTATGTTTCCATTTCATCCTGTAAATCGTTTGAAGGTAGTTCTATTCTCGAAACTGTTTATTTGTGCAACGTTTCTATTCATGTTGTAGTTTTTAAATTGTAAACTCTTTGCTTGATACTCTCTAAATATGTCTCCACAGTGTCGTATGCCCTCCCCTTTATTTTGTGTAATCATAATATGTATAAATAAATAAATAAATAAATAAATAAAAAAAGACTGTCTTAAATGACTCAGAGTATCAATTGATATCACAACATTACCTCTCACCGGGAGGTCCTAAGATTCCCGTCCCGATGGTGGCAGAATTTTCGACACTAGCTAGATAGCTGGGTCGGATTCAGCTACTGTATGGAGGAGAATTCTAGCGATCAGCTGCTCTGATCGGTAAATTCCGTGGTTTCTCCAATCAACACCAGGCAAATGCCGGAACAGATGAGCCACGCACTCCGCGCAATCTTTCCTTTCTCTTCCTTGTCCTATCCTCACTCCTTACTTTTACACACTTAAGCTTTCATGAACTACACTATCAAATATAGGGAGACCAGTCGGGACTTTCAAGCTTGTTCTGTCTAGGGCTGGAAAACCCCGCTATCCGAGGCGAAGTTCGGCTCCAGATCTCACCATCCAGCGGGAATAGATCACTGCCACCTTCTGAGATAAAACATGCAATACGATTACGGGTCTAATGTCTTTAGCAGTTGATGAGCGCGGTAACACTAATCAGTCAATCAATAGAAACGATAACGAGTTGTGCCGCCAGAGTCCAGGAATCTAAGGTGTCAAATGAGTCAAAGGTGTGGATGCCAGTGGATGGTGCAAGACGATTCATCCACAACGTGCTTGAAACTAAGGAGAGAATCGTTCAGGAAATTGTCAGTTTTTTGACACAGAGTCAGGCCATATTACGGATAATCACTTATTCCTTACGATGTAGTACGTCCTACTCATTGGTATGTCATCGATTTAAAAAAATGGAGAAAGACAATGTCATTTGAGCTGATGGCTAATGCTGATGAATCAGAAAATAATAATATTAATATTAGCAATAAAGCTTGTCCAATTATACCATTGTCCCTGAATACCTGAAAAGACATTGTGGAGTCTGCAGTTGTATTCACTGGCAGATCTGTAACGCTGTCAAAGTTCCCATTAAATGCTCGTTTCGTTCGAAACTCACAAAAACACGTCTGTTGGAAAATGTACAATATTGAACGGGTAAATAATTCAACTGATACTTGGGGTTTTGTTAACGATTTTGCCACGCCACGCGATCAAAACGAAGGAGGGAGAGAAAAGTGTTTCAGTTTTATGAATTTGGGAATCGAGATTAGCTGTATGTGGGACGCTAAAACACACCACGTTCCAAAACTTATCGGAGCTCTTGGATTTGTATGGAATATCATAAGTATTTGTCAGTACTTTCCTAAACCCCTAGCTCATTTTAAAGACTGGGAGGGACAAGACATTGCATTATTAGGAACAGCTTATATTTTGCGCAACGTATTATATAGGACCCCACATTTACTAGATCTGCTCCTTGGGAAGCTGGAGCAGATTTAATATTTTTTCGGACCCTATCTTTAGACGTGAAGTTAGAAAATATTATTAATAATTATTGTAATGTATAATTATTATAATTATGATAATAAGCATGAAGTAGTCGGTGTGGAAAAGTATGTAGTCAGTCATCAAGATAACCCACTAATGAGGCAGGTCATTAAATATGACCGAAGAATGGAAAACAGAGACATAGTAAGTGTAACAAGAAGCATTGCGAAGAAAACTATGCAAGACACGCAGAATGACACAGACACTGATCTTCTAATGCTACTTAACATGAAATGTGACACACAAAAAATGTTAAAGAAATCATGGCGAGACAAACCATTCCATGGACATTATCTAAACCAATGGTGCTCAAACAGTATTACATTCTCCCCCATATTTTCTCGTCCACAAAATTACGCAAAACGTACTACTCAAATTTTCAAAAAATGGTTCATGACTTTACTTCAAAATCCATCTTTAAGGAACAGATTTCATTAAAGGAAAAAAACTCGTTAATATTCTAGTGGTAGGAAGACACCTAAAAAAATTCTGAACTTTTACAATTTTCAAAAAATTAGAATTTTCAACGGACATGAGACCTGCACTAATCTCTTAAACGCCCGTCACACAATCCAACAACAAAACTTGAAATCCATCAAAATCGATGGAGCCATTTTTTTGAAAATTTGGAAAATGTTCAAGGGACTTCATGTAAAGTACTTCCAACATTAAAATATCGGCTTCAAATTCAATGTATCGCGACATCATCCAGACCGATCGGGGAATATCAATTTTGGAGAAAATCAGCTGAACAATTTGGCCACGCGTTGTTTACAGCGGACGGAGAACGTTTTTCCCTCATTCGATTTTTCGGTATCGAAGACCCCAAGACGATTCTAGCTACACCACGTAATAGATTGTTTTACACGCCACTACCAGATCTGAAACACCCTCAAAGTTTCAAACTCATGCTCCAAATGGTATGAGTACTGCCCAAAACCGGTGATGTCTGTTGGACTGTCAATAATATTATACGACTAATAAATTCAAACTGATCACACGATAGCGACAGACAAACCGGATATTGTTATCTGGGAGTTGGAGAAAAAATGTATATTTGTATAGATGCTTCAATCAATGCGTTGTAATCAAGGAAGCAGAGAAACGTCTTAAATACAAGAGTTTGGAATACGAGATCAACCGAATATGGGGCGTACAAGCACAGGTCATTCCGATAGTTATCGGAGCTTTGGGATTTGTTCCACAAAATTTGTCATTTATTTATTTATTTATTTATTTATTTATTTATTTATTTATTTATTTATTTATTTATTTATTTATGTATTTATTTATTTATTTATTTATTTATTTATTTATTTATTTATTTATTTATTTATTTATTTATTTATTTATTTATTTATTTATTTATTTATTTATTTATTTATTTATTTATTTATTTATTTATTTATTTATTTATTTGTCCCATATCGGGATAACATTTTTGGGACTCATATCTTTGCAATAATTTTATTTGGATTATTCAGGCATGTGTTCGATCTTCTCGTCTTTCGAAACCTGCCCTATAAACATTTGTTAGTTACACCTTGCATGTCCTCCGAGGCAACTGAGACCCTGACGACTGATAGGCAGATAGTGGTGGCGCGCGGCGATTTCCGCGCTTTGACAGGCCGCAACATCATGAATGGTTTCAATACTAATTGCCACTATTTGCATTGCTTCATAGCATGTATAAAATAATATTTATGGGCTTTGAAAGATGCTGTTGAAGGTGGCGAAATGGCTGATAGCCAAATAATAATAATAATAATAATAATAATAATAATAATAATAATAATAATAATAATAACAACAACAACAATTGCACACAGTTAAGAAGTATGTTGAGTTTCATACCTCTGAATTTGGTACTGCCAAATAAGCACCATCTTTAACGCATGTTTCATTCGCTGTGGGCCACAGCATTCTGGTCCGGTACACTTTGTAAATCCCCAGGCCCGGCTCTTCTTTATATCCACTTGGCAGAGCTCTGGTAGGTGCAGCAGTGGGCAGCGTTGGGCACTGTGGGCAGGGCGTAGGCTGGGGGCATGCAGGGCACGTTGGGCAAGGAATTTCTGGGCAGGAAACCTCGGGGCAGGACTCGTTTACTAGCGGTGTTGGACATGGGGGGATAGGTGGAATCGGTGGGCATCTGGGCACGGGGCACGGTGGGGGCACTGGAAGCGGGGGACACGTGGGTACCGGGCAGCGGGGCACGGGGCAGGGTGTGGGTTCGGGACAGAGAGGGCATTGGGAAGGGCACCTCTGCGTCAATGCAGCTGCCCGCTCAACCGCCAGGAGCACCGCCAATCCCAACAGGACGCTCCTGAAAAGAAACACAAGTGCCAGCTGAACTTAAAGGCAATCGTGGGCGTCACCATCGCCAAATGAGACGATGATTCCGTAGATAAATTTCCACATTTCCCTTAACGAATTCAATGATGATGAGGATATCCAACAAATGAGATTGCACCAATAAACGATGGAGTAAGACAGAAGAGCATCAAGAAAAGTGAACATTCTATGGAGCCAAAAAGTGTTCCATAGAAAGTGAAGAAGAAGAACGAGAAGAATATGAAAAACAAGAAAAGGGAAAATAGTGATTTATAAAGGGAGAGAGCAGAATATATCGAGAAAAACTTTGGTTGAATAAGATAGACACCAGTGAAGGATGTAAAGATGATTTCTGGAGGATGTGCTGTAAATAATCAAGATAGATAGCATGGAATACGAGTTTTTCGCATCATCAATTTATTTTGGTAAAAAAAGTCTAGTGTAATGAACTCTGAAATCTGACAAACATCTGAAACTGAGCGAAATAGAATCTCAGACAGAGTTATTAACTGCAAGCACTGTAAAATTTCTCGATACAAAAATTTCCCTTTCCCAGCAAGAATGAACTTTTGCTTGGTTGACGACAAAGTGTAATGCCGTTTCATTGTGTTCTTCCACCCAGCCATTTTACCTGTGGGGATGGAAACAATTTGAAATGAACAATTTTGAAACTCTCCACACAAAAATGTGAAGGAATAATATCTTCCCTACGGATATCTCCGCTTCATTTGTGGATAACGCTATTTGAATGTCTTCTGCATATTTCTCATCGATACAGGGAAGTCACGTAAGAGGAGATGAAAATAAAACGTATCACGAAGGAAGAATAAAATCCCGGAAAAAAATCTGACAGGAGATAGGCGAAAGTCGATAGGCCTAAAACACAAAATGACAATACCAATTCATACGTTCGTTACCTCATTCCAGGATTCATCCGATGGAGACTGAATGTTTAGTGGTTCATAATTATTATTTTTGTCTCTAATCCTTTAATTTGCTTCCATACTGGCCAATCTCTATTTTGATTTTCTCCTTTATCGGTTCAGAATTAATAATATAACAATTTGAAAAATTTATTATTTAGTTATATACTTTTATTTTATTTCTATTTGCGTTTTTCTTTCTCAGTTCTTGAATTGACAGCTAATGCCCACTTTATTTTTACCAAAGAAAACAGTTGCTGTCACCATATTTCGGAGTAAATTGTTCCATGCATTAACATTATAATTTACTTTAAATATATGCTTTGTATAACAGTAAAAAATATAGCTAGGTAGGTTCTGTATCTTCTGTGCGACGTGAGAAAAATTTAAAAAAAATACATTAGTGTAATTTTTGAAAATTAAAAAGAATATATCAAAGCATTAATATCATGCTATTCAGCGAATTTAGCGCTTTCCGCACAAAAATGCAAAAAAATAATTAGTAACCTTTTTCGAGAAAACGGCGTTTGAGCATTTCTGAAAATGCGAAATTTCCAGCTTATTTTCACAGAAAACGTATGAATTTCCAAGACACTTTGAAAGACATCATTTGAAGCACTTGTACTTGCAAATCCAATGTAAACAAATAGCTGGAAAAGCAAATATTAACGACATTCGAGAGAGATGTAAAAATATTAAATTTGTGTACTTTAAAAAAACCCATATACAGTAAGATTGCATTTATGCCATCTTTTCAGTGTATTTAGTACTAACCGTATTAAAAATTTAAAGAACAAACATGGAGACGTTTTTGAGAAAATCTTGTTTTTAATCCTTTCTAATATTTGCAATAATTCACACAAAATCGCTCGAATACTACTAAAATTTTGAAAAAAACTACATTACGTAAATCTAAGAACTATTTTTAGAGAACACATTTTATTTGAAGAAACAATTGTTAACTTCCATATTGTAATTGAAGGACGACACCGAAAGAAATTCAGACTATTGCAACTTTCAAAAATTCCGTGTTCACAGTGAAAATCGGACCTATGCTAACTTCATGCGTGTATATCACTTTATTCGCACAAGAAATGCAAAGAAAAAAATTGGAACTATTTTTGAGAAAATTTTGAAGGTGTCCTAGAAGCTTCATGTAAAGTACCGCGAAAATTGAAAGAATGTTTTTCAAAATCGCAGAGCTTCGAACCGTGCCAAATTGACCGGAGAATATTTATTTTGTAAAACATTCTATTTACAAATTATAGGAACTTGTATTGGCAGATGGACCTACAGACAGGCGGACATTATAGTGTAAACCAACTTTTCAGTATCAAAGACCCACAAAGCGTGATTTCTGACTATACATTTTAGAGGATGTACTTTTTTGCCAATGGAACAAGATTTATTTACTTTTTTTGTATCACGACCCCTCAATACGCGTTTTTCTGCCGAAAAATCGTCGGTTTCCCCTCAGCATTACTTAACTTTCTCTATACTACGTATATATATATATATATATATATATATATATATATATATAACATTAACTTTTTACTTTCTCTTATACGTATGTATATATACATACACACGTACGTAAATACGTATACGAGAAAGTAAAAAGTTAAAGTTTTGTGGTAATGTCAATGTTCTTAATTACACACTTAGTAAAAGGGGTTATTCCTATAAATATTGAAGCAGAGTATCCCGAAACGTGTATTTCCGTTGAAAACTCGAAATTGATTTTCCGCAGTATTACATAACTTTCTCTATACTCCGTATATACGTACGTGTATGAGAAAGTAAAAATTATCAGTTACCTAACACAAAACTAAAGTCCCCTTATCTGTTAGCAACGCCGCGTAACATTGCCTCGAAGTTCCCCTTCCCCCGATTAGCGTTGCGTAATTTATGGATTGCCCCTAAAGACTTTAATAACATTTTCTCCCTTAAAGGTATAGGCATGCGCACACTCTACGTAATAAAACATTTAACTTCAATATACAAGTATATACTTGTATATACTTGTATATACAATATACTTGTATATAACGTATGCCAGGAAAGCTCCTCCGCGCTGTGCCGAATCATAGTCTCTAACAATAGCATTTATGTTCGAAGCAAGCAGATCAGAGGGAAACAAATAAATTAATCAACACTTTCCGCATCTGTTATGATGAGGGGAGTACGCAATTTAATTTTTAGTTATTACAAGCTGCAATTCGTACTACCAACATAACTTGTATTGCAAGGATTCTCACCAGTCGCTGGTACCACTGCGAAGAGACTTTCATGGCGCACTGTATGTTAAATTCTTGATTTTCCCTTTTTCAAGCTGACGATTTTGGGAACTGGTACATGTCCTTTTGGGAATGAGCTCTTCAAATCATTTCGCGACTCATAACTGGTTCAACGTAAATCAATTGATTTTTCCTTGGAGCATTGAAGTTATAATTTCATTTTCCTTGTAGGATATATAATTTATTTACTAGTAAAATATATCTTATGTAAATAAAAATGTTTAATGGAAATGTAGATGGCTCCTTCTCTTATTTTAAACTGCGCACTCTATGCTTGCTGGCGATGACAACTGTAGAGCCTATTCATTTAAAAAACATCTTTAACATTTTGAATAAAATGTTCTTCGATTCCCTGTGTCTTAACGAAACGTCACCAGAAAAAACTTTTTTCAAGACACAAAGCACTTTGAAGAATTTTGAAGGCCATTTGTGTAGTCAAAAAAATACATTACAGATCCAGAACTTGCTGGGTATATTGACAAAACGTCGTCGCGCTATGGTTCGCTTCAGGCACCACATTCCATTCGCACCCACATTACGTCACACCTCAGATAACGTCGTTACAAGAAACTCCCGTCAAAAATTCATTGGCAAAAGTTATCATTTTCGACCTCATTCATGTCCTAGAAGTTTGTAAAATTAATTCTGAGACATTCTGTATATGAGTGTGTGTGTGTGTGTGTGTGTGTGTGTGTGTGTGTGTGTGAGTGTGTGTGAGTGATAGGGAAAGGCAGAAAGACAGAGAGGTGGGAGAGAGAGAGAGAGAGAGAGAGAGAGAGAGAGAGAGAGAGAGAGAGAGAGAGAGAGAGAGAGAGAGAGAGAGAGAGAGAGAGAGGGAGAGAGAGAGGGAGGGAGGTGGGAAAGGAAGGAAGGGTGGGTTTGTGAGTGGTCGATAGGCTTATTCAAAACCGTAAACAGGTATTCTCCCAAGTCCCATTTACCTGAATGTCATGCTGGGTTCTTGTCTCGATAGCTGCGAGGTTCTGAAAGTCAGCTTCTTGCGGCGACTGCAGATGCTGCCGCAAGCTGAAAGGCAGCCACAAACACAGCAGAATTATCGAGGCGGAAAAGGATGTATGATTAGACTCGGCTGCTTTTGACAATTAAATTCGAAGGCAGACGCGTAGCTGTTTATACTGCAATGCCTCTGAGGTCATAGGTTCGAATCCAGACGGTGGCAGGATTTTCGACACTAGCTAAACAGCAAGGACGAGTTCTGTCGCTGTTTGGAGGAGAATTCTAGCGGTCGAGTGCTCTGATGGGTAGTTTTTCGTGATTTCTCCGATCAATTCAGGCGAATGCCGAAGCAGTACCCTAACAAACGAGCCACGAAGCGTGTGCGATCTTTCCTTCCTCTTCCTTGTCCTATCCTCATCCCTTACACACGCACTCACTTACATACACTACACAACCACACATGTAGACCGGTCGGGAGCTTAGAGCTTGTCCCGGCTGGGGCGGTGCCCGCTGGTGGGAGATATCTAGTTAGTAACTCCGTAGTCGATGCGACGGTAGGTCGGCGCCGAATCTCTCCATCCAGTGGGGAATGATAAAATTAATAAAATAAATGAATGATGAAATTAATAATTTAAATATTATATTTAATGTGCTGGTCATAAAACGATCAGGTAACATTAAAACTCATTCATAATGTACCGGTAGTGAAAAGAATCATGAATTCACAGACTTTGAAAGATATCATGAATTTTTCTGATGTGTACCTACTGTATGACGGTTAAAAAGACGTGTGAAGTTTGGGAAATTATCCGAATCACTACCTGATTTTTTTGTCCGAATTGATTCAAGGGGGCTCAACATCAGCCAGATGGTTTGGGGAATATCAATTTTGGAGAAAATCGGCTGAACGGTTTAGACGCTAGCGTTGTTCACAGACGGAAGCACAGGCAGTCAGAGGTTTTGCTGTCATACGATTTTTTGGTACCAAGGACCCACAAATCATGGGTTCTGTCCACACCACGTGTTAGAGCATTTTTCTTTCTAATTTATCAACTGGATGTATCCACTTTGTGGTCACCAGGGCTCTATAATAAGACTTTTTTCTGCCGAACATTTCCTTTTTGCGCGCAACATTACATAACTTTATCTCTACTCCGGAGAGAAAGTAAAATAAAATCGAAAATTAGTACTTTTATAACAAAAATTAGTACCTTTAGGTTATACTATTTGGAAACAGAAAAGTTGTGAAAATTTAAAAAAAATATTTTCTTTGGGCCGCAATAGATGGAAGCATGCAAGGAGGAGGGACAAGACTACAGTATCAGTCCACACCAAGGAAATTAGAAAACTTTACTATGAGAAAGCCTGTGTCATTCTGTAGCACCTCTAGTTTATATTCTAGGATCGGAAAACTTAAACAAACTAGAAGTGCTACAGAATGGCACAGACTTTCTCGTAGTTAAGTTTTCTAATTTCCTTGGCGTGGACTGGCTTTACGGACTTGCCCCATCCTCTTGCTAGCTACCATCTATCGCCTTAAGTACGTTTTTTGACATTTTCTCCACTTTTCGGTTGCCTTATAGTGGAAATGAAATATTATTTTACGAATATTAAAGAAAAGTAAATCCTCTTTCTAAATGGCTATTTTAATCCAAAAATTTTATGCCTTTTGTAAGAAGACGGCGATTAAGCAATGCGGTAAATGCGAAATTTGGAGCTCTTTCTCAAAGGAATCTATTGTTTTCGAAAAACTTCATTGAAAGTCATTTGAAGCACTTCTCCTCACAAATATAATAATATACACAAATCGATGGAAATGTGCATATTAACGGCGTGAGACATTTCAAAAGAATCATTGTAATTTTTGAAAAACCAAAGAATACATCAAAAAAAACTTTACGCCGTATTAAACAATGCATTAAGCACTATCCATTAGAAAAATTTGAAGAAAAAAATTGAAGTCATTTTTGAGAAAACGGAGTTTGTGCGTTTCTGAAAATGCGGAATTTTAAGCTCATTATGGCAGAAAAATGTTGAGTTTTCGAGTAAATTTATTTGACATTATTTAAAGCACGTGTACTCATAAATCTAATAATGTGAAAATATTGCCTCTAATAAAAAAATTAAAATAAGTAAAAAATACATTTTTGTAATTTTGAAAAAACAAAAGAATAGAGCAATAGAGCGTTTATGACATCGTATAGGGTTCGTTTGGCACTACTCTTACCAAAAAGTTTAAGAAAAAATGTTGTGCCGTTTTTGAGAATATCTCGTTTTTGTTATTTTTTAAAATTGCAAATATATCACGCTATATTGCGAGAAAACAGCTAAATTTTTCAAGAGAATGTACATGATTTTAATGAAAGAACTATTTATGGGCAACAAATTTTATTTCAAGGAAAATTCTCTATGTTCAATTTGTAGTTGTGGGAAGACGCCGAAAAAAAATCAAACTGGAGGGGGGTATTCAATTTGGAAAAGATCGTACATGCTGTTTAGGCACTAACAGAGTTTACATATGACAGACGGACGGACAGACAGATGATTAGACAGACAGACAGTATCAGTGAACGGATTAGTCAGACAGACGGGATCAGGGGACCCTAAAACGTATTTCCGGTGAAATCTCGAAATCGATTTTCCGCAGCATGACATAACTTTCTCTATACTACGTATATTTTTTTATTTTTTTATTTATTTTACGTCAAAAAACAGTTAAAAAACTGCGTATGACGGGCTATGTGGAAAAGTGAATTGTGTGCACATTTTCAAAATTCTGACTTGTATATTACTCCGTATATACAAGTACTCCGTATATACATATTACTCCGTACATACTTGTACGTATGTATACGAGAAAGTAACTAAATGACTGTGTGACTCTCGTAATTGTATTAACAGTAGGTCACATATAGTAGGTGTGCTGATGGGAATTTACAACATAAATATTGAGCTGGAATCATCAATTTGCCACCTTTTCAGTAGTTCTCGTTTATAGGCAAACCAACCCCTCTGAGGTTAAATATTGCCCTGTCTTTGAAATGCTCTACGATGAATTATGGACCTGAGGTACTTTGATGAAAAGAAACTCGTGACGTTCCATTGCGCATTTTAAAGTCATGATGTTACATTAAGTACTATCTTAGTTTGGGCCTTTAATTAGATATTTAATTTAATGTACAAATTTCAGAGTAATTTAAATTTAAAATTATTATTAGAGCACGGATAAAGTAAGCTTGACACATAATCGTGTTCTTAGTGTTACCCATTACTGATAGTTGCGTGAGCATCGCCTTTACGTCGCGCCATCTACATTCAGAGCATTTCATCTGTTTGCAGCTTTTGCAACGAGAATGCGCTGTATGCCTCTTCCGTTTGAGAGGTACACTCGTTCATTGTTCCCAGTTGGTGTTTCACGACACACTTAACATATTACACATCAGCAACATATTTGCAATAGAAAGGATATAATAGAACATTTTTTTATTCCGGGACAATAGAAGGTGACGTTTTAAATTATTTAACATTTTTATACAAAAATATATTTTTCAAAAATGTAATACAATATTGCCAAAAGAATTATTCCCAACATAAAATTAATTGGCAAAAAGGCAAAATAATTCCTAACATGTATTTAAAACTAAACAGCTACTGAGGTATAAAGTGTTAAGAAATGTCAATATATTATTTTATCCACTTTGTCTAAAGGCAAACGGTACGAAAGGGAGAGAAAGTGGACGGAGAAATCAGTGCCGTCCTAAGCATTGTCACGAAACAACCATCCTAATAATCCCTGGCCCTCTATTAACAACAACATTAATATGTTTTGAAATGTAATAGCTTCCAATTAACTACATCAACGTCAGTCTGTCACATTCGCAAACTAAATGCTCCAATATACGAAAATTATAGTTCACTGGAATTTTTACAAAGTGCATAAAACGTTGTTCATTTCTAACGTAAACTCTTATTACAATAGCAGCTTATTACAAAGCTAGTACTCACGAAATTTGGCAATGTGATTACGTAGATTTTCGTCCACGTAAGCTGCAACTGTTTAATACAGCCATAGACTATACTTCACCGTAAATAGATAGAAGATATTAATTCAAAATTTGTCTTGGAAATATAGAGTAAGATTTGAAACACAAATTCAAACTATTCGATACACCGACCTCGTAACGTTCAAAACAACGGAATCGTCACTCGTCACAGAAATACAATAAATCTTTCAGTCGTTAAAGTAGCACAGTGATATAACATCGAAAAATAAACGGAACTGTTTATAGGTTTTAACGTTTATCACCAACTTGTAATTCTGATGTTTGTTAAGGTTCCAGTATGGGTTTAAAATTCGTAGTCTGTTGGTTCGTAGCAAAAAACCAGTCGAAATTATATTTTCAGCTAACCTGCAACAAGTATTGAAAGAACTTAAACACAATAAATATTTAATAGTATTGTCAAAATTAAATTTAATTCTAAATAAAATTTTCCTATACAATGTAAAAATTGTCAAAACTTTAAACATACTCAGGCCAACTGTACTCTAGAATCTCGTCGTGTACGTTGTACTGAGAATCATCACTATTCAAAATGTAAAAAAAACAAGATATTCTATTCCTCAAAGTGCAAATTGTTTTGAGAAGCATTCAGCTAACTATCGAGGATGTATTTTCTTTAAGAAACATTCTTTAAATTCTGATGCAAATTAAGTATTAAATTCTAATCAAAAGTTACCTTTATCTACACCTACATAATCAAAATGATTCAAAAAATAACACCCCTATCACCGTTAAATCTCCTACGAGTTCGTCTTCTTTAACTTCTTCTCCTAATATAAATTTGAATAATTTTCTTTCCATTACTTATATATCCCCCCAACAATATCTTACTAATACTTTTAATTCTTCTCCTTTTAATAGTTCAGAATTCAATTCTTACGTTTCTATTATAATAAATCAAATACTGAACTCTTTACTTCCCCAAATACATCGATTAATTCAAGATGTTATTCCACAAATATTCAATAACGGATCACACTAAAGTAAAAATTTTAAATTGGATTGCTAATGGTCTTCTACGTCAGCTAGCTGAATATAAAGACTTTCTATATAGTCAAAATATAGACATTGCTTGTGTTAAAGAAACATATTTAACTCATTCAAAAAAAAGTGCTATACCAAATTATATAATATACAGAGGAGACAACTTCTATCACTACTGGAGGAGGTGTAGCAATTTCCATATGTAGAAAAATCAGACATTTACAAATATATGTTCCTATTTCTTCTGAATTGGAATTAGTAGCTCCCACTGTTTTCTTTTGTGTATGGCCTGTAAATATAACGGCAGCACATAAACCACCTAACAAAATATTATCTAAAATAACTCTAGAATTATTATTAAATAACAAATCAAAAACACTTTTACTCGGCGATTCAAGTCCAAGGCAGCGTAGACCTTAGTGTCAGAGTCGGTGTGGCATGGCAATTGTGGGGCATCTTCGAGCGACGACGGAACATGCAACACTAGAGATTGCAGACATCTCAAGCGGCCCTTTATGTAGGCTACAACAGCTGGAGGTGATTGATCAGAGGTATCGCCCTCCCGCCCGCTGCTTGTCGCCGCGCGATGTATGATAGATCCCACTCCATCTATATACAGGTTGTCCGAGGAGGAAACAACGGAACTTTGAAAATAATCTCTTAAGACAATTTTAGACATATTTTGCCTTGCTCCCTCGATATTTCGAATGGCTGAGCCCAATAAGCACTCAAAAGTTGGTTTGAAAAAACACTTTCCATGCAAAAATTTGCATTTTAGAAATATAGAAACACTCTAGAAATATGTATTTTTTATCATTTACAAAAGAAATGAATATATTAGATCACAAAGAAAAATTGTCACAGAAATAAAAATTCGCCTTTTTCCGGCGCACGATTACATACAAAGTAAGAAGCACCCAATTTATACAATTCGATTACTTTTTATTTCTGCGTTAATTTTTCTTTGTAAACAAATATATTAATTTCTTTTGTAAATAATAAATCATTTACATGTTTCTGGTGTGCTTATATGTTTCTGAAATGTAAATTTTTGCGTAGAAAGAATTGTTTGAAACCTACTTTTGCATTCGTATTGCGGCTCAACCATTCGAAATCTGGAAGGAATTTACTTGACAAAAATGCTTAAAATTGCATTTAGAGCTTATTTTCAAAGTTTCGTTGTTTCCTCTCTGGACTCTCTGTATAATATTTCAAACAGAAACAGGTCTTCAAAAGTCGAAATGCTGAAGATTTGTGTTTTTTTTAAATATTAATTAACAGTCACAATTATCATGAGAGCGTATATGTGCTTTTGGTTCACCTCTACGTTGACTTTTTGGTACTGCATTGCCTGTATATATCTTTTGAAGAAATATAGTTTACTTTGTTTAATTAAACGAAAATTTAAAGTCTAGCCAACTTTTTTAAACATCCTATGTTATTTTCCATCAATGTTCATTTTATTAATAAAATATCTGGGATATAAGAGGAATCAACCAAAATAGTAGGCTATATAAGTTTACTAATTTTACTAATAAATTTACTAATATAAGTAAATTAATTATAGCATACTATTGTGGTTTATACCTCTTATGTCCCGAATATTTTATAATGGATTACCCCAAGATTTCGGCTGCCAACACAGAATTTGTTCATTTTATTATTGATCGTGATTGCTTTTCCATTACGATTTCAAGTTAATGCATATCTGACGAAATTGATTTCTATTTGTAAGTTACATTTATTATTTTCGATTATTAATATAATTAGTATTATTTCGATTATTAATTTAATGAGAAGTATATATTCTACATATTCAGCCTGTTTTCATGTTTTTCTCATACATTTGTAAACTGATATATGTTAACCCACATTTTGGGTTAATTTTCAAGTCTTGGTTACGACGGAAAATAGACCTAACATATACAGAAAATTAAAGGACATATGATTTCATGTCATTAACAAAACGGATCACACGAGCTGACAACTTTTATCTGTATTCTACGTGCAACGACGGAACATCACTGTTAATTATCAGAAATTACATTTTTTAAGAGATGTGTGAATGTATTTCCAATATGATTTAAAAAAATTGTGGACTCTTCCTGTCTAATGTTCAGGCAGTTAGGAGAAATTTCGCTTAATAAAAAAGTAAATATTTGGATATTCGAAAAATTGCCAAGAAAGTACCTCATTCTTAATACTGTATAACGAGAGCCCTTATTTATGTATGTATGTATGTGTGTATGAGGGGACAAGAAAGAACAAGGGAGTGCGCGCGGTCCGTGGCGCGTTTCTTTAGGAATTGCTCCGGTATTCACCTGGTATTGATCGGAAAAAGCTACCGATCAGAGCAGTCAACCCCTCGAAAATCCCTTCAGATTGCGGCTGAATTCGATCTATCTACCTAGGAAGTCTAGAAACATCGCCATCATCCAGACACCAATCGTAGGACCACCCGTAGGACCTTCCGGTCACAGTCCCTGTAGAGTCAACAGTTGACGCCTGGGCTATCTCAGCCGGTACCTACACCTGTGGATTTTAGGAGAACGTATTAAGCAACTCAAACTTTAAATTCAAGGTATTCATCGGAAGTTCATTAGAGCTTGTAGAAAATTCGAAGGAAAACTTATAATTGACCTCCACTCCAGACTGATCCCCTGTAGTACTCCAGAACTTTGCTGAATACTGTTGTAAACTCAC
This sequence comes from Teleogryllus occipitalis, assembly GCA_011170035.1. NCBI lineage: Eukaryota > Metazoa > Arthropoda > Insecta > Orthoptera > Gryllidae > Teleogryllus > Teleogryllus occipitalis. Next base: position 153,712 of record BLKR01002976.1, read on the forward strand.
AAGCTGGAAACTGTAAGCTTAATGGAAGAGGAAAAAACTCACCATGAACCAAGTATTTTATAATGGATATCGGTTTTCCGTTCTTCTGGAGCCGCCGTCTTTAAGATGTGAAAGTTATATTCTGTTATTCATTACTTTAATTAACATGTAGGCTCACACATGCTATAAGGATGTTATTTCACCATTGGCTTATATTACAACAAAATTATATCCACGACAACAATGGAAATTCACAAGAATTATTCGTAATGTCTTTTTCTTGAACTTAATCTGTTTATTTTTTCGGTGCTCTTACTTTTTTATTGCTTATTCTTTTAAGCAAAGATGTTTAGAATTTTGAGTATACTTCGTCTTCTCCCTTTGAAAAGTATTTTTAACGCCATATTAATGAGTTTTAATTTACATAGAGCTGGTCTCTCTACTGACATGAGATCGGATACATCTTTATACAGAATATTAATTTTTTTTTACATTTCCATAGATAGCCATGTAAATAAATCTTCACTATAGGAAGAATGCTTTGCACGAACGAAAACAAGAACTTCATTTGTGAATTTGTATCCCAACTTGGGTTTGAGCGTCATGAGGGATTTTGAAGATTCTTCTATTCAATAAAGTGGCGAGGAAAACACGGGAAAATCGGAAATAAAAGATTCATGAAACATTGTTTGTCTCAGTTGATATCGAAATTTAATTCAAAGTGCTGATGCTCAGTTCTTTGTTCATAGTCCACATTTATTGTTCTGGACACCTAAGAATGGGAACTAAAATACAACATATTTCCCTGTTACATTGTCACATGCATTCACACTCGAAAATATTTTATAGGTATATTTATGTTGGCAGATGATGTTGCCAATATTCCCAGAACTATCCAACCTATGGCGTAATAATGCGAATTGGATTTTTTTAAATATACGTTTCCAACGAAAAAGTGAGAACTTCCGGAGATTCCGTTAATATGTAGGTCGTGCATTTGGTTTGTTCTGATAATTTTATTGGTGTGACTTACGCTATTATATCCTTAACTTAACGTATAGTCGCATTATGTTTGTTATTTCTCATGGTAGCATTAGCTTCTTGTAGCACTTTCTGATGTTGGTTCCTACTTTATTAGAAACCTTCTTAAGCTAAATTGATTTAAAGAGTTTGATCGGAAGAAATTTAATTTGTATTATGTCATTTCACTATTCTTTCAATATTTTACATTTCATTGTTTTGTCTCTTATTGGTGTAGTATGCCTTTTGCTCCAAAGTCGGAAAGCAACCAATGTTAACATTCTTTTTTTTCACTACGGCACATCAAGAAAACAAATGGGCTACTTCTTCTGGAACTACAGTTAATTGGCTGCCCAACCCTGAAATAAATAAACTAATTTATATCCGAAAATCCAAGTGTCGCTTTCCACCACCGCCTTTCTTGATTTTATATTACTTTAATGTTGTTCAGCCTACCTTTAGTATTGTTCAATAGTGGAGTATATTGAGCGTAGAATTTTTCCTCCTTGTCTAACTAGATTCGAATGTATCTGACACAGATGTGCAAACTTGTTTCTTGCATGTTTCATGGTCAGGGTAAGAATTGGCTAATTTCTTCCCAAGAAGAAAATCAAAATTCTAGGGAGGAGAGAGAAATCGTTAATAACTTGAAGCGAATTGTCGAACTCGTTCTGTAAGCTTACTTCACACTCCTTTCATCATGCGGGGGTACCGGAATCCTTCTGTTGAAATCGCAGAGCTCTGACCCTCACTGAATTTTCATGTTTCGTGGCATGAAATCGAGCATCCAGTAAGTTATACTTATTCCAAGGGTGCTTATATTCACCCAACATAATACCCTTGATATTCAGAAAAGATAGTCATTTTTCATCAGCCATTTGTCACGTACGGAATATATTTCCAGTTCAGCAGGGGAAGGATTGGTGTGGAAATTATTTTGAAATTTCAGTTAACTCGAAAGCGCCGGGCGAACTTTTTAAATGTCTGGCAGAGTTTTTTTTTAAGACGCACGGGGCTCGTTAAGCGGCACCGAGATCCTTTCACGAACTTAAGTCCCGCGAGGGGCGGAATTTCGCGCAGAAAAAAAAGCTTTGCTTCCGATTACACTTCGACCTCGCCCTGCTACCCGCTTCCATCCCCTCCTCCTACGCCTTATTAAGTGATTGCGTAATTGAAATTCCCTTCGGCGGAGGTACAGCTTGCGCCTATTTGCGTCCCCCCGACGCGGTAGCGGCGGCGGCGGCGGCGGCACGGCGTGCGACGAGGGAGGGGAGGGGGCAATAGGAAGATGTCGGGGGAGGGGAAGGAGAAGAGAGATCGCCAGATGCAGGTTATCCCGTAGGAAAAAGGGAGATTATTTTCAAATAAATACAATATTAATTTTTTAACTTCATGTGCTTCGTGTTCCGGCGAACTCGAATGTTTTCCACAGCTAGAATCAGGGTTTCGATTGGTTGGTTGTTAGTGATTCCGGGCGCGTCAATGGCTAACGTCATAGTGCATGTTTTTTCGTCGGGAAGTGGCAGTGGTCTTCCCTCGCTGGATGGCGAGATCCGGCGCCGACCTACCGTCGGCTAGCGGGGTTTTCCAACCGGGTATCTCCCACCTGCGGGGTAGCTCCCCAGCATGGACAAGCACTAAGATAGCGATCGGTCTCCCGGTGTGTGGTAGTGTAACGCATGTAAGTGTGTGTGTAAGGTGTGAGTATAGGACGAGGAAGGGAAAGGAAAGATCGCGCGCGGTTTGTGGCCCGTTTCTTAAGAAACTGCTCCGTCATTCGTCTGGTATTGATCACAGAAACCACGGGAAACCACCACTCAGAGCAGCCGGCTACTAGAAGTCTTCTCCAGACAGCGACTGAATTCTACCTAATATGTAGCTAGTGTCGAAAATCCTGTCATCGTCGGTACTCGAATCTAGGATCTCCCAGTCAGAGGCACTGCAGTGACATCAGTTGATATCCTGAGCCACCTGTAGGGAACCATCATATAGGGGAACCGTACCATTCAGGCAAACTCGTATGTTTTCCACCGCTAGGATCAGGGTTTCGACTTCTTGAATCTTTAGGGGATTTGTGTTCGACAAAGGGGCTTCTTGGGAGATTTTCTCTAGTTATCTAATTCCCCAGATTTGCACTGCTTTTCATTTCTCCATTAATATCTTTTACATTCAACAATCTATTGGGAACGACTCGCGGTACAGCAGTGACTTTGCTTGCTTTTCACCGCTGGGCGTGCGGTTCATATCCCGGTCGCTCGATGTGGAAATTGTGGTGAACAAAGCGGATAGGGGCATGATTTCTCCGTTTTTTTCGGTTTCTCCTGTCTCTCATCTGAAGACTGATACGTGATCATTAATATATGTTCATAATCACTTTCCTGAGAAATTTCCAATTTCAAGCTTGGCGAAAAGACCTCTACACTGGAAAGAAGCACATCGACCTGCGATAGTGTGTATTGTTACGACTGAAAATCTTCGCAACCCGTGTTTCAAATACACATGGTGAATTGTTTTTGTAAATAATCGACTGATGCCAGAATGAGAATTGTAGAACAAACTGCTCTGATCAGTCGTTTCCATAATTTCATCCGGTCAATTCTGGGCATTTCTTTACGCCATGTAGTGTCTTAACGCATTGATGGTCAGTATCGTTTTTGCCTGCGTACATTCAACTCAAATTTGCTTCCTTTGCATTAATTTGCTAGTTTTAAATTTTAAATTTCCAGCGTGAGCTATTGAAATTGAAGTAATTTATTATCACTATTATCGATAGATGGATTATAGATAGTACATTAACATAGTACTAATTGCATCAATACATGCGATATCGAGGCAAGTCCAAAGGCTTTTACGTTGTGCATTTTGAATACTTTACAATATAGTGATTTTAGTTTATTGTGATTTTCCGTTCAACATTGACCGGATGACTTCCAAAATGATTCATTCATTGTCTTTCATACAAATTCATCCTCACCGTCTAACTAATGTGCGAATTAGCCTTCTTTTGGATTTAGCAGTAAAATATACGCTTTCTGCAGCTTTCTACACCCATATTAAATTCCTTTGAACTGCATTTTTATCATAATGTTTATGTTAGGGGAATTTTAAGGTATTCATTTGGGATGTGTGAAACAGGTTATCTATTTTGTTGCCCCGACCGCCCGTTTGGTCGTCCTGGGAAGCAGAGCTAGGACGCATGTCGACTCTCACTCTGGGTATGGACGATTGTGCCATGTTTACGTGTGCACGGTGTCGTGCTCTGGTGTTTGCAGATGCGAGGACACCCCCAAGTGTGTTAGTGTCTTCCTTTCGTTTCTAGATACCCCCCCCCAGTCAGGGGAAGAAAAATCAGGTGAAAGCGAGTCGATTTAGCGCCTTGGTGTTCGAATTCCGCTCGGAGTTATGGACGATTGTGCCTCTATGTGGGCACGGTGTTGTGTTCTGCTGATTACTGATCCGTGGAACTCCTAAGTGTATTAGTGCCTTTCTTTCGTTTATAGGTACACCCCAGGTTGGTGAAGAAAAATCAGGTGTAAACTTGCCGACGTAGCGCCTTAGTGTTCGAATCCCGCTCTGAGTATGGTCGACTGTGCCATGAGTATATGTGCACTGTATTGTTTTCTGTTGATTACAGATCAGAGGAACCCCAACTATATTAGTGTCTTCCTTTCGTTTCTAGATACACTCCAAACAGGTAAAATGAAAATACAAGCAGTCGGAGAAATATCTCATTAAAGGAATCCTCGTAGTGCGTTTCCAACTCTTCTACCAGTCAGATAGTTAGAGCAACTTTGGAGCGAGAAAAATCACTCTTACCTACCATTCTTCTAGATAGCATCGAGATTGCTAAATAGTTCTGCAGTGGTATCAGTTCCAGCTTCCTTCTTGGCGCAGAGATGACCTGCCTCCACGTTCCAAGGCTAGGACCTAGCCTAACGTAATCTCCACCCAACCAGCCTCCCCCTCCGTCCGGGCTTCCTCGTCCCGCTCGTCTTGTCTCGCCGTCCACTCTCCACCCACTCTGCTCATCTCACTCGTCTCCTCACTGCCGGCAGCTCTCTCCCTTCCCGTCCCTCTCCGCCCCCACCACACCGTCCCTTCCGCCCTCCGCGCCGCGCCGCGCCGCGCCGTCCCATCTCCACGAGCGCTTCGTTCGCTCCGTCGCCAAGGCGCGGGCGCTGTGTCCGTCTCCCGCCCCGCGTCCGCCCTCGCCCGCGGGGATCTCGGGCGGCGGGGCGTGAAATTGGAGCATGAATCTCCCTGCGGCGGCGGAGCCTCTGCGCCCTCGCGCCCCCTCCCCACCCTCCCCTCCCCTCCTCCCTTCGGCATGATCCCCACAGGCGTACACTCACTCTGTAATTTCTAATATGGTTTATTGTACACTACCTTAATATCTCGATGGAAGTTGTAAATATTTTGCAAAGAGAAATACTTCAATAAATTTAATATGTATTATTATTTTGTAATAAATTATTATTTTATTTTGTAATAAATTATTATTTTATTTTGTTATTATAATATTATTTTATTACATAATGATTTCGTTACATTATTGTAATAATTATTATTTAAATTCTTTTTTTCATCATGAGAACATTTAGTGCGGTAAGGGATCACAATTTGTCGTTGCTTTCCGGATCTCCGACGTTTGTCAAAGAATTTGAAGAATTACTCCTTCTTATGAAGTGCTTTGACTTCTTGCTGAATAGTGTTGGACTCACTGTTGGGAACTATTGTACAAATAACTAGTGGTGCTAGGACAAAACACCAAAATACCTCGAGTTCGCAAAAAATGAGAATACCGTCATATTTTCAACGCCCATTTTTACGTATGATGAGAAAATTTAATGAAAATCTTGGGAGCGGTTTTCCACAACAAAAATTAGAAATTTCATACATCTTTGACACAAATTACGCGAGATCTCGTTTTTTTCAAAATATTGTTCATGATTTTTTAAATAACCGTTTTTACAACAAATTGTAAGGAAAAAACGGTATCTTCACTTTTGAAAAGTTAACTTTTTGCAATTTTAGAAAATAAGGAGAGTTCGCCGAAATTGGGACTAGCATAATATTATTACCATTCCTTGATACACATGAGAAGAAAATTTAAAGAAAAAATTGGAGCGGTTTTTAAGAAAATAGTAGTTAAAAAAATTAAAATTCTCTATACTTCCCGCAAAAATACACGAATACACTCATATTTTCAAAAAATTGAATATGGTCTTATTTCAAGATCTGTCTGTAATGAACAGATTTCATTCAGGAAATAAATATCTATCTTCAATATTGTAGTTGTAGCAAGACGCTCCAAAAAATAAACTTTCGCAATTTTCAAGAAATAAGAAATTTCAATGAACATGAGACCTACACAATTCTCTTAAGCGTCTTTTACGCTATCAGAGGACAAAGTTTAATCAAAAAATTTGGACCCAGTTTTGAGAAAGTTTTGAAAATGTTGGCGCTTCATGTAGAAACATGATTTATCCACGTTTTCTTTATCATGGCCCGACAATAATAATTTTTCCGCCGAAAATTCCCCGTTTTCCTGCCCACAATGACAATAATTTCTCTTCTTGCATTTGTAAGGGGGTGAAAGTAAAAAGTTACACCGTTTGACGGTACCTTATAGAGATAGCTTAGCATAATTGTTTTATTAGGGTGACGTTTTTCTTTTTTCCCGACCTAAAAAATCAAACTCTCTTTGGTATGTAACCTTAGATTTTTCAGAAAGCAAGTTAAGTATCACAACCTGCATCCTTAGAGATTTGTAACGTTTCGGAATCCAATAGTTTCAGACAAGCACGAAACAAGTGGCATCTGAGGAAGCGTAGAACGCACTTTTTGTGTAGTATCTTTTCGAGTATTAACAATAATTTCTCATTAGAATCGTCTCTTTGATAACTTTAGAATGCCAGCGGGAAAAATATGTACTTTCATTTAAAAAATCAAAGTTGAATCGATATCTCAAAAATGTAAACTGTTACAAACAATAAAGTAAAATATTATGTTATTTCCCCTACCATCTACAAAAACTTGGAAGAAACCGCATTTCGATCATACCATTTCGAAGGTATTTTTTGTGAGCAACTTTAGGGGTCCGTCCTGAATATATTCAATGTTATTTACATTGAATGTCCCTCGTCTTCTATCGTCCAAATTTCTCCTCCAGTTGGGAATTCCAGACCCAAATTGTTTTCGCCGTATAGTACATTTGTATAATATTATGCCACAACCGAACTTATTTGATGAACGAAGAAAAGCGAAAACGAAAAAGCTGAAATGATACCACGTAGTATTAGTTACATACATATCTTTATTATCTATTCTAGATTTTTTATCAATTTAATGATCATGCTTCAGAAATATTGATATCTCTGAGTACATTTCATGTGGTGTATTACGACTTATTCCGCTAGCCGAGTCTCGCGTAGGTATGGGGTTATGGGATGTTGGCCAGTCCCTTTCACCATTCATCACCCTCATCATACATACCTACAGTCTAGCGGGGTTTCCCTAACCAAGTATCTCCCACCAGAGGGGCACCGACCTAGCTGGGACAAGCTCTAAGATCCCAACCAGTCTCCCGACAAGTGTGGTAAGTGCATGTTAGTGTAAGTGTGTGTAAGTAAGGACTGAGAATAAGACAAGTAATAGAAAGGAAAGATTGTGCGCGATCCGTGGGCGGTTTTTTAGGGTACTGTTCCGGCATTCGCCTGGTGTTGATCGGAGAAACCACGGGAAAATACCGATCAGGGCAGTCGACCTCTAGAATTCTCCTCCAGGCAGCGAATGAATTCGACCTAGCCGACAAGCTAGTGTCGAGAATCCTGTCACCGTCGGGATTCGAACCTAGGAACTCCCGGTCGAAGGCACGGCAGTGACATCAGCTGATGCCCTGAACCACCTCCCCCGATATGGTCCTACGAGAAACTGCGGCCGCACGGTGGGAGGTGACTCAGGACACCAACTGATGTCACTACAGCACCTCTGACTGGGATGTTTTAGGATTTGGGTCCTGGCTGTGGCAGAATATTTTGTAATAGCTAAACAGTTAAGTCGAATTCATCCACTGGGGGAGAATTCCAGCGGCCGGCTACTTTGGTCGGTAGTTTTTCATGGTTTCTCCGATAAATAACAGGTAAATACCGGAGTGGTACTCTAACGACCGGCCACGAACCGTGCGCGATCTTTCCTTCCTCTTCCTTGTCCTATCCTCACCCCTTACTTCCACCCACTTATACTTACACTCACACTTGTCAGGAAGACTTGTCAGACGGGAAATTGGAGCTTGTTTCGGTTGGGAAGGTGCCCCACTGATGGGAGGTAAACCCCACCTGGTTGGGGCAAACCCCACAAGTCGAACTGTAGATTGGCGCGAGATCTCATCATCGAGCGGGAGAAGAACACCACACATCCCGCGATTAGAAGGACTATTCTTATGGGACTAATGACCATAGCAGTTGACGCCCAGGAAACACGAAATAATCAATCAATCCGATGTAGCCGATGTAGGCAGGGTCCATACATCAGTTATTTATAGGCACGTAGGAGATTCGCTGGTGCGGAAGTACACGCTGGAAACACGAGTGTGTGGGGCCCTTCGATGCCATGGTGAGTGGTGGTCGTCCCTGGAGGTTAGGTACTCGAGCCGGCAATAGGAAAGTCAGATAGCAGTGGTTCTTCGTAAGACTCGAAGAAGTGAAAAGGTACTCCGTATCAAATGTATTGTGTTTTTCTTTAAAATTTTTCAGAGCTCTGAAGTTCTTCTTTCTGAAGAATCTTATTTGTGGCCTGGTGCCCGTTGCTTGCTTGCAAGTTCTTTGCCGTTGTCGTCTTTTTGTATCACCAAAACTCTTCCTTTCAGCAGTGACTAATATTTCGATGCATTCTGACTGACTTGGCTTTTGTTGATTCGAATATCATGACTCATTGGTCAAATATCTTTCTTTTCTCTTTAGGCTTAAATGACCTCTTATAGAAAGTTCAAATCTGTAGATTGCTGTTCAAACATTTGAGTTACTTATTGATAATTGCTTTATTGTTAAATTTAACACGAGGTTTCGTTTTATTATTATTACTATTAATAGTAATAATAATAACAACGAGGAATTTTCCAGGGAGATAGTCTAAGTCCCTTATGGTTCTCCCTAGCTCTAAACCCTCTCAGCAGAATGTTAAGAGATTTGGGTATGGGATATGAAATCAGCAAATATCCTCATATCCTCATTAATCATCAGTTCTACATGAACGATCTCAAGTTATACGCCAAAGATAAGAACCAGCTTTCCTCGCTGCTTGAACTTGTAAAGACCATTAGCGACTCTATTTGTATGGAGTTTGGCATTGATATATGCGCTGCAGTGCACTGAAAAGGGGAAAAATCCTTGATCCGGATAACTCATCCTGATGCGTGGCACCAATATCCAAGAACTTGGGTAAGAGGATATCTATAAATATTTAGGCGTGCATCAACTTTTGAGCATAAGTGAAGCAAAGATGAAGCACGTTATTCAAAAATAAAGCAGAATTGCAAAGAGTCACAAAAATTTGTCAAACTCTCTTAAATGAAAAGAACCTCATGTCAGCTATCAACACCTGGGCAGTACCTGCGGCTGTCCATACATTTGGTGTTCTTCACTGGACAACAACTGCACTGCAGGACTTAATCGAAAAGTTATGACCACTCTTACCAAATACCGCATGCACCATCCCAACAGTTCAGTGGCAAGACTGTACATACCTCGGAAAGGAGGTAGAGGTCTTCTGGATTTTGAGTCCCTTTGCGCGAAGCAAATCAACAATCTTCGCAAATACTTCCTTCAGAAAACGACGGTTGTGCATGAAGCAATTTGTGCCACGGACAAGAATTTTACCCCATTGAACCTCAGTGAAGCAGACTCTGAGAGTCTGTGTAACACCAAAGAAGATAGGCTGAGTGAATGGGCCCAGAAGCGTTTACTCGTACATGACAGGTTTCCTGCCGAGCTCAAAGGGAACACTGTGAACATTGCATCGTCAGTCTCCTGGCTAACAAAATCTGGCCTCTTTGCTGAGACAGACAGAAGGCTTCGTCATTTCTATTCAGGACGAAGTAACCCCCACTCGCAATTACCAAAGGTATGTGATTGGGGATATGAGTGTAGAGGACCGCTGCCGACTTTGCAATCAACCCGGCGCAATCCTCCAACACATAATGGGCGGGTGTTCTGCATTGGCACAAACAGAATATCTTAGTCGGCACAATGACGTTGCTGTGGTTCAGGCCCTGGCTGCAAAGTCAGAGATGGTAGAAAAAGAGGTCTCATACTACAAGTTCAAGCCGGATTCAGTTCTGGAGACGAAACGGTGGAAGCTCTTGTGGAATGTTGCAGTCACCACTGATCGCAGGGTCGAAGCCAACAGACCTGACATAGACAAGTTTTCGACAAGTCTTCATCGACAAGTTTTCACGGAAAGGGATTTTAGTTGACTATACTACCCTCTCGACTGAAATATTGCCGCTTCCATTGCCGAGAAGAAGCGAAAATATCAGGCCTTGGCTATTGAACTGAGCGACATGTGGCGGTTAGTATCTGTTCAAGTAGTTCCTGTGGTTATCTCTGCAAATGGACTGGTCTCTGAAGAACTAATTTCATCGTCTGCAAGGCTTGACCTTAACAACTGTCACATTCATACAATGCAAAAGGCTTTAATCCTGAGTACTGCACGCATCGTGATGAAGTTTTTATTGATATAACATCACCTGACTTCACCGTCGAATCCTGACCGCCCGAGTTTGCAAGCGAAGCAGGCGCCTTGGTCCCGGTGTCGGCCGTATGGCACCTCGCTAGGCGAGACTTAGAAATATAATAATAATAATAATAATAATAATAATAATAATAATAATAATAATAATAATAATACTTCCTATCGAGCATCCTGTGAAAGCAATTGTCTCCTACCGATGAGTATATAGGTTAATTTAATTTATTGATTTGCATTAAGTGTCATATATCATAAATCTTAGCACTTGACCTTTTAAAATACTGAGATCATTCCTATCACTTCTATATTGTGACAAAACAAAGATGATCAAATGTAGCGACATTTTACTTTCGTAAAGACTTTACAGGCTTAGTTACTTGAATTAGTGAACGGTGTAATGATCGCAGCTTTAGTTACGTAAATAACAAAAGCTTTAACGAAAATTGTTACTGTGTATAGTGATATACCAAAATGACGAACCCTTTTTATTATGGAATTGCCATTTTATATGACACAGAATATAGGGATGACAATACACGATCGCGAGGGGGTCGCTATGTGACAAATAAACAACCGGCGTTAAGGATGATTTTCGTTAGGTTGAAATGACAGAGCAAAGGCGGAATAAGCATTGTTTTGAGAGACAAAAGAAAACGAAATAAAATTCGGATGCTTCCAAGTTTTGAGAAGAATATTTATTCCGACTCGTGTCATGGTGGTGAGCGGATCGCTTGTGTGGTTTTTCTTGAGGTTAATTATCAAATCGGGACTTGTGATATTTCGTGGGAGTGAACATTGAACTTGAACTTAGAATATTTCCGCATTATGTCTACAACTGGAACTTGTAAAATTTACGTGTTGTACCATTGCAAACTCGGACTTGTGATATTTTCATGAGTCAATTGGAAAGTGAACTTAGAATATTTTCGCGGTGAAGTTACAAGACTTGACTTAGAACTTTTACCAGTGAATTGTGAATTGCCAGGTTAGGTGATAGAAAATAATATTAGAAGGATATTATTCCGACTTGGAAAAAGTAATCAGTTTGAAATAGGTGCCCACCTGAGGCGGAAGATAAAGAGTATAGGCAGTGTTTGTGAAGTGATTGGAGGAAGTTTCAACTTGGTCGCTGATCATCGTGGACTTCAACAAGAAGGCAGATGGTCTACTCTACGCGGCGACATCGAGCGACGTGAGCACGAAGAGGCAAGAAACGATAAAAGGTTCTATAACGCTGTTATTGCAATAACGAGAAAAATGGTCATGACCTAACGATAATTTGTAATAATTGATAATAGTTAACAACTTTTGGCATGCATAATAAATTATAATTTATAGTTTGAAAGAAAGCTGATTCTCATTTGCCATTACGTGCAATCCTAGAGTAGACATGTTAGAATTATTTTCAGATTCCTTGCCACTGCTTATGGATGGCAGATTGAGTAATTGATTGTGGAGTAAGTAGCAACAATTATTTCATAAGAACCCGTCGACCGAGCTAGCAGGATTTACATTTATTTGTAATATATCCGAAGACAGTAATAGATAATCAGGAATTCAAGTGTATCCTTTCCCTGGCGCCCAAATTATTTATAAATTCGGAAATTGGTTACGATTTACATTTATTATCAGTAATTAAAAGACGTTTCAGTATGGATTTTATACATTTGTAAAGAAGTCAATATTTAGGTTAAAGCCTCAATAATTCCACCTAAACAAATGTAAATAAAATGTAAGAAGTCAGTAAAGTGGAAGAAACATGAGAGGAAGTAAGTGAATGGAAGAGAATGATTTTGTGACAGATGCACATAGTTACCTGTAATAGAATTAACAAGCCGAATTATCCAGACGCTTGTCGAAGAAGTAAGGCGAGGTTCGACTTTGTCGTCAAGAAAAGTCATACTCAGTGTTGATCGCAATGGGAATGTTGAAGACGAGTTATCTAAATTATTGCGAAAGTGACGAAGTATGTTGGATAGTGGTTCACTGATGACGTGTTTTTTATTACTTTCTCGCTTCTCCTTATGTAGTATAGAGAAAGTATTGTCATGTTTCGGGAAAAAATGGCGAATTGTAGATAGAAAATCTCTTATTGTGGGATCCTGACAACGAAAAAGTAAAGAAATCTTGTGTGGAACTTGAAAGTTTGGTCTGGATGTCTGGTAATATTGAATGAATCAGCTTTTAATGTAATGTCTGTCTGAAGATCGCTTTTAAGAAACACCTACAGTTCCTAAACTACTCGTTTTCATTTGTCACTGGTTTGCAATTTTCCATTCCCCTGTTTTTTGTTGTTCTTTTCCATGATTTTCCAAATTGTTTCGTCAAATGTGTCTTCTGTTTCCCTGGATTCCTTCTAACTGTTGTTTGGTCCCAAACTGCAGTGCGGTGAGCCCAGCAGCTGTATGCTAATCTCTTTTGGGGTCCAGCACACTCATTTTAGCCTATCTGTTTTTTTCCTTTGGGATGCCTTTCATATGTATCTGTTCTTTTATAATGCACCCTAGAACCTTAAAAGTTATTCCTAAGAGCTTTTCCCCCGTGATTCTTTCCCAAATTCTTAACTCTCTTTTGTTGAGTGACCAGATCTGTGTTTCATAATGCATCACTGTGACCACACATGTACCTAAGCCATTTTTTTCATTTTTAGCGATAATAGC